>JANHZU010006717.1:52758-65230 GCA_032468055.1 Acrochordus granulatus | reverse complement strand
TATTGTTTTCTTCTATTTCTTTGCACTGCTCATTTAAGAAGGCCTTTTTATCTCTCCTTGCTATTCTCTGGAAATCTTCATTCAATTGGGTATATCTTACCCTTTCTCTCCTGCCTTTTGCCTGCCTTCTTTCCTCAGCTGTTTGTAAAGCCTCATCAGACAGCCACTTTACTTTTTTGCATTTCTGTTTCTTTGGGATGGTTTTAGTAGCTACCTCTTGTACAACGTTACATACCTTCATCCATAGTTCTTCAAGCACTTTGTCTACTAGATCTAATCCCTTAAATCTATTCATCATCTCCATTTTATATTCATAAGGAATATCATAGATGTCACACCTGAATGGCATAGTGGTTTTCCCTACTTTCAATTTAAGCCTAAATTTTGCAATAAGAAGCTCCTGATCTGAGCCACGGTCAGCTCCAGGTCTTGTTTTTACTCACTATATAGAACTTCTCCATATTTGGGTGAAAAGAATATAATAAATCTGATTTCAGTGTTGACCATTTGGTGATGTCTATGTGTACAGTCACTTCTTCGGTTGTTGGAAAAACTGTATTTTTTATAACTGGCATATTCTCTTGGCACAACTGTTATCCTTTGCCCTGCTTCATTTTTTTATTCCAAGGCCAAACTTGCCTGTTATTCTGGTTATCCTTTTTTGAACATCTTTTTTTGATGTGAGTTCTAGAAGGTGTTGTACGCCTTTATAGACCCAGTCAAATTTAGCCTCTTTGGCATCAGTGGTTGGGGCATAGACATGGATTTTATTTATTTATTTATGAATCATATTTCTATGCTGCCAATTTCCAAAGACTCTTAGTGGCTTACATAGGTTAGTGATTATACTTTTTTTTTTTACCCCACCCCCCTCGGCTGGCCGGCGATGTTCATTTCCAGATGTCCTCTGAGACTCCTGCTCCGGCCCCGGGACGGGCAAGTTTTTTTCACACCAACTTCAGTGTTCCATCATGCTGAGTCACTCCTCCATCAATTTGCCGACCAGCAATTTTTCCCTCCAGAAGTCCCCATTAATCTACTTGCATTTTCACATGCTTTTGAATTGCTGGGTAGGCAGGAACTGAGGCAAGTGATGGGCACTCACCCTGTCATGCGGAGCTTGCGGATCAAACCTGCCAGAGTGCCGGCCATTTCTGGATGACATATCTGGCGGCACTAGTCCGCTGCGCCACCACACCTCATTTTATCCACAGTTGTAATAAGGTCAGACCATTAATGTTGTTTCACTACTCTTACTGCTACAAAATAGGCCTTAATATAAATATGCATTGATCTTTCACACTTTCTAAGTCTAGGACATCCATAGGAGTTTGAAAAAGGCAAAATAGCATATGATTGCACATCAAAACCCTGTTCCTTTTTGATGCATGATAAAAATGATGCATGATAAAAAGAGAGCTTTGATCATGCAGTCATACCTATAACTTTGAGGGGTTTTATCCCCTTGTGGATACCTGTCTAAACTGCAGTCTTGTTCAAAAGACTAGTGACAACCAGCTATTTAACACTTTAACTGCCTCTTCTTTTGCAGTTTTAATGGTTTAGTAGGTATTTCCTGTACTTTCCAATTAGAACTATTGCATCTCACTTTTTAATTGAGTTTGTTCCTGAATATATTCCCTTCCTGAAAGTACTTCTGTCATGATATAATACTGTTCATAAAGGATTGCATCATAGTCTTTCCAACTTCCTTTAATCTAATTTGCCTTATGATTACTCTTGAGCATTCCTACCTTAAGTATCTTAGGGTATCATAATTGGCACTTAACTCATTTAAATGATCCAGTCCAGTGAAAAAAAGGGGTAAAATTAAATATAAAGAAAACCAAATTAATGAAAACAAATAGTGTAACCAGCCTTAGAACTGACAATGAAGATATCAAAGTAGTGATACTTTGGTTCTCCCTTTTAGAATCAAGCATCAACAGTAAAGGATCAAATATTTGGGAAATACTCCACAGATTAGCACTTTGCAGAGCAGCCATGAAAGCCTTGCAAAAGTTATTCAAATACCATGATATATCTATACTTACAAAAATCAGAATCATGCAAGCCATGGTATTCCCTGTGACACTCTATGGAAGCAAAAACTGGACTTTAAAGAAACAGGTAGGAAGAGTATAAATGCCTTTGAATTTTGAAGTTGGAAAAGACTTTTGAAAACAGTGCGGATAACCAAGAAAACAAACTAACAGATCATCAAACAAATCAACCCAGAGTTCTAACTTGAGGCACAAATGACCAACCTCAAATTATCATATTTGGATATATTATGACCCAGCAGTTTGGAAAAGGTTCTTATATGGAAGAAAAGAGAAGGAAAGGACAAAAAGCAGGATGGTGGATAACTTTAGTTCCAATACTGATTAGTGCACCATTAGAAGACTTGAAAGAACAGGTTAGGGAAAGACTGCCTTGAAGAAAATTGATCTATGTGGTGACTAGGAATTGAAAACTACTTGATGGCACATAATCAGTCAGTCAGTCAATCAATCAACCCTACATCATCAGCTATCTTTAGATGAGCAAAACCTTTGGGTTGGACCAAATGAACTGCAGAAAAGAATCAGACTACATAAGTGGAAGAGAAGTGTATTGCTGAAAATGCCTCATGTTGGTTACAGTTGACAGCTTCTTCAGATATAAATTTGAGACAAATCTATGCATTAAAGGTAAGAAAATATTCCTGTAAATATATTTCAGAATCACAAGTGTGTGGCCCTCTGTAGAAGATAGCCTGGCAGAGCCAAGGGGAGAAGTTAAATGAGGCATCAGTTTAGAATCCTTATCTAGCCATAAGAGAGCGAGATACAACCCCTGTTGACCAACCTGCCACTGGAGCTGCTATTACTTATTATCTGGTTTCACCCAGGTGCAAATCCTCAATCTGAGAACGCATGTCAGGTGCAAACAACCAGTCTACACAAAAGTTCAAAGCCACTGATTTATTGCTAAAAGTCTATGTATAGAAATCTTTTCAGAATGAGGATTTGTACCTGAGTGAAACCAGATGACAAATGGCAGATTGGGGGGTGGGGTTGGTCAAGGGTGTTAGATCTCACTCTCTTATGGCTATGTAAAGATTCCAAACTGATGCCTTGTTTAACTCCTCCCCCTGGCTCTGCCACCCTCTCTCCTACAACCTCTTCAGACATTAGTATTATTAATTTAATATAGTAAAGTCACCAAAATCAAACTGCTTCAGAATAGCTGTTTCCACCAACAATATCACAATTATGGTGGGAAACTAGGGACAAGGGGACAATACTTATTTGTTATTCCTTCCCAAATCTTCTAAATATTACCACTTGCGATGTCTGCAGAGAAGACTGATAAAGTCTTTACACCCCAGTTTTTATTTATACAGTTATTGAATGATTTGTGCAAAAGAAGTTATAATTTGGTTATTTTAAAATGTGCCTTAAAATAAAGCAAGGGACTGGAAGCTGAGGTTCTGTAATGCTTTTAAGCATTTATAAAATAAATATTTTTTATACAAACCACTTGAAGAGTTTCTTTACACCAAGCACTAAAATTAAATATCAAATAGATTTAACATTTTTTCAGGCTGAAATCACACAAACTGGAAGATACAATATATAAGGTTTTGAACTGCTAATACATATATTTTATTCTTAATATGGGCATATTGGTTATTTCTTATTTGTGTAATAACTCTAAATATAAAACAATGTCATGTAATTAATTCTGTTTCAGCAATTAAGGTATAGCAATGTTTTAAAGGAATATGTTACATTTCTCAAGAAATAACTAAGCTAATTAGATTTTTTTAAGGAAAAGTTACCTCAGGAGAAGGTAATTCAGTTGGCATAGTCTCCTCTATTGGATATGCAATCAGCTTATCACCCAGAATACTTTTTAGATAATCCACCATAATTTCCTGCTGTTTAGGACTACAATGATTCTCCAGAGACAATATCAGAGGATAATCAGAGACCTGGAAATAGAATTTCAAAGTTATTAACCTCCTTAATTGCACAAATAGAAAATATATATTACTAAAATGAGCAATATTGCTATTATAGATATTTTCATTAAAACACAAAATACTATGGCATCCAAAAGTGGTTCCAAGTAAATGTCTCATGTTTTGCAACAAAGTTTAAAAAACAGGTATCTGGACTGGATTTTGAGAAAAATCCAGTCCAGATGCCTGTTTTTTAAACTTTGTTGCGATGCAATTACCCTGGACGAGTGAGAGTCTTCACAGACATATAATCAAACATATAAAGGTAGCTTTCAATTAAACCTGCACGGACATCGGTAATCGCAAAACACTCCATTGAAAAATCAAGATATTGGGTCTCGCATTTTTCTCCTTCCCTTTTTTCTCTCCTAAAAAATAAGCACATTTTTCTTAGGCAACTCTCACAACAGCAGCAAATAAGTCCGTCGCACTGTTTTCAAATGCAATTCCACCTTAAAATGCATACCTTCCAAATCTTATTCTTCAGAGGCGGGAATGTTGTTAATTTAGTTGGTCATAACTAAATAGTTTCTAATCTGGAGCAGGAGTCTGCTGAGAATATTGGACAGTTTAAAGGTTAATCACCATCGCCTGGTTACACAAGTGAGGCAGAACTAATTCCTCCAAAGGCAAATGGCTTGCAGTTTTATCAGCAGTGCAGATTAGAAGTGTTAATATACAGAATAGAATGGATGCTCAAGGGCCAGTTCTCCCTTATCGGCAAACTTTGCAACAGAACTCAGTTACTGCACAACCTCTGCACTTTCTATAATAAGGCCCCCTCGTTTTGCCTCTCGAGCAGAACTATCAAACAATCCTCCCCAAACCACTGCCACCAAAATCAGGGTATTACAGACCACAGCTAATTGGAAGATCACTATAATGAAGTAAAAAGATAAAATACTTTTGGCTGCAGGCCTAAAATGTGGATCAGACCAACATAGGGAGCTATCTGGCTATTTCACATTCAGAGAGATTTACATAAACAATAAAGTCAAACCGATTGCCCTGCAAATACATCTTTGTTTACGGCTAATGCAATCTAAAGCACTGGTTGTAGAAAAAGCAGAAAGGAAGAAACACAGAGAGGGAGAGACGGAAGAAGAGAGGAGAAGAGACGCATTTGCCGACTCTGAATGGCTTGACTGAGAGATGCAATGGCCACCAGCTCCAACATCTTGGATCTCTGGTTAATCTAAAATGTGCTCCATACAGAGGAAGTGCATGAAGACAAGCAATACAGTCACAGTACACAGTGTTTAAATGTTAATGTCCTTCGGAGTTTCCCATTATTCCCTTTAAAATAACTCAATATTGGCCGAGAATGGACTTTCCTCTCTTCAAAATTGTCTGGTACAAAGCAACAACAAGAAAGTAAAATGAGTTAACATTTCTCAAATTATAATTTGTTGATGGGAAAGTTTAAAGAATGGTAATGCTTTCCAAATGATTGAAGAAAAGGAAAGGAGTATGCACCGAACATTGTAAGATGAATGCAAAACGATAAAGTAATCCTATCTATGAATGCTAATTGCTGTAATGTTCCCCCTCGCTTCTTAAAGACCTGATCCTCTGATATAAGTCCCATATTCCAACAAACTCAGACAGAAGCCAAAGAAACTTAGACAGGCATTTGAGTTGATTTACTAGGCAATATGCAATTGGCTGAAAGCTCTTTATTATCCTTCTACCACATGTTGCCATCTGCATACCCAGTTGAACCTCCCACAAGACATCAGCCAGCAGAGTTATAATAGCATGGAATGATCACAAATGTTCCAACTCATGCTTCCAGAGAAAGAACACGGACAAACAGGAATATCTGTAGGAAAAATGAAGGGCAGTTTTAAGCTATTAAAATATTATTTTATTTTATATGATGAACATCTAGGGGTATATGTAGCAAATAACCCACGTTAATAATATTTTATGTATTATGTAAATTACTGCCCTCTGTAATACTCTGATAATTGTTTACCTTTTAGTTCTGTACACTGATTGTAAAGATGACAGAAGGCTGCAATAGGGCAAATAGAAGGATAAAGGTTTACCGTGCCAGTCAGGACCGACTCTAGGGTGTGGTGCTCATCCCCGTTTCTAAGCCAAAGAGCCAGTGTTTGTCTGAGGATGCTCCTGTAGTCATGTGGCCAGCATGACTGGACGCCAAAGGTGCACGGGCAGTTACCTTCCCGCCGGAAGGGGTGGTACCTATCTATCTACTTGCGCTTGCGCACTTTCGAACCGCTAGGTGAGCGGGAGCTGAGGCAGAACAGCAAGAGCTTGTCCTGCTATACAGCAATGCCGGGTCTTGAACTCGAGCCACCAGTCTTCCAGCCGGCAAGCCGAGCACTTAACTGCTTGCCCCACCGCGCCTCTAATAAAGGGATACCTATTATCACATATCAATGATGTTTAATTTCATAATTAAGTCTATCTGTTCTGTGGACAAAATTGACAATAATATTTGTTATGAAAGAACTATCTTTCAAAATAATTTCTGAAGCTGAGCAAGCTGGTGCGTAGTTCCAAAAGATTCCATGGAGTAAGTAATATGCTTGTTGTGTATCTCTAGTGAAAATTAGCACAGAAATTTCCTATAGCTCCAATGACCTGTGCAGGATTTTATAGGCAGCACTGGATAATGGAAACTGTTGTAGTTAGGATGTTGTAGAATGTTTTAACATGTGTTACAGTGGCGTTTCTCAACCTCTGCAACTTTAAGCTGTGTGGACTTCAGCTCCCAAAATTCCCCAGCCAGCATGCCACTTCCCCAGTCCACACAGCTTAAATTGCTGAAATTGACAAACAGTGGGTGAAAACTTCATTCAAATGAAAAAGTGTCTATGTAAGCCCTAGAAACGGAGAGAATATAAAGGAAGTTCAATTTATTTTTGGTTTAGGTGGTAGTGACAGTGTGCAAACAAATACTACTGGAAGCCACATGTTTGTCAACTGTTAATATTTTGTAACTGTCCAGTGAATTTCTGTAGAGAATTAGTGATGATATATGCAACCTTTAGGAATCAGTCAATGTCGTTAGAAAGAGATGCATTTTGTGAGATTAACACAAACTTTCTTCTCAGAATCAGTAAACATAGGAAAGTAGGGAACTTTTAGAGCATTAAAGTTCAATCATTGTGAGTTTCTACACATGTGCCTGGAGTGCACCAACTAAGCGAAAGTTGGCAGGTTATTTAATTTTACTGACTGGCTAACTAAATCAGTAAGTTGTAACCAATGGTATTCACGTATCAGCAGAATGAATGCCACTGGAGGAACATATTTGGATATTCTGCAGAATGTTGGGAGAAAAAGTGATTGGAAATCTTATTATGAAAGTGTAAGTCCCATTCTCTGATGTAAGATAGCGCCCACGGTTGTAACTATCTGCTCCTTTCCTTGAGCAACAAAGTGTTCCATTATGTACCAATTATCAGAAATGGAAAATATTTGTGTTTTGTAATTGGCTAGAGAAAGAAGAGAACACAGGGAAAATGTGTATACCAACAACTGATTTGCCAATATGTTACCACCATATACAGACTGACTTATATATATACTTTTATATTGACATTCCACATATCTCAATATGGAATGCAGATATTTTTTCTAAATGCCTTTATATCAGTAGTATAATTATACCAAAAACAAACATTCAGTATTCCTTTATACAATTGTGTGTACAGGTCTTTTTGAAGTACTCACTGTGTCTACTGAAAAATAACTGTTGTAATCCACAGCTAAGTGGTAAAATTATATCCAATTTTATTGTCAATAATTAACATGAGACATGTCCGAGCCAGCTAAAGTGTAAATTTTGTCCAACATCTCATCAGGCAGAGTCAGCCCATCAATTGGTTTTTCTTGAATCATGGGAAAGAACCACAATCCAGTTGGAACTCCTGACATTTGGGATTTTCCAGTAGGGCTGCTATTGTTACCACAGAAGATGGCACTCCTGCCTTTAGAAATTATTGGAGAATTTCCCTTTCTGGAAAACTTGGGAGAAATTGTTTCTCCTACGTGTGATGAAGACTGTTGAAATACACTGTTGCGTCTTATCAGTTTATTTTAGCAGTACTCTATGCATGGCTTGATTACAAGGCATCTTATCATTTAGGATTCTTTCTTTCCCCTTTAAAAACCTATAATGATTTTTTGCGGATTCAGCATTCTCACAGAATATCTTGAGTATGATAGAAAATGTTTGCTGCCCTGTGCAAAAATCAAAAAGCCAAAGGAATTCCCAACTTACAGTTCCATCTTTGTTTTCCACTTCTCTCTACAAGCCCTTCAGCTGTCAGCTTTATCCTTCTAGTGATGACTGCTCCCTCTCCAGCTATATCTGTACACCAGGGATTCCTAGTGACCTCAACACTGAAAATGAAGCAACATACCCTGGAGCTGGCAAATCAATCAGGTTACACGCCTCCACTTTAAGCCCATTTCCAATTATTTCAGGTGCAGGTTTTAACATGTGCGGCTTGCCCTCCCACTTGGTTCTTTTTCTTCATTAACATATTAAGATCCTTCTTCCTCCCATTTCCCCAAAATCAGGAGCCAGAAGGCATTTTGCAAAGCTGATGATTCTCAATTACACCATCTTATTCATAGCCACAATGTCTGTCTTGCAAGGGTATGACTGGGTAAATATATAGATGAACAGCTGGTTCTGAGTTACTTCAATTAGTTCTTCAAAGGTATAGCAGCAATATGAATTAATTAACTAGTCTCATTTCTCCTTGAAGTGCCCAGATGAAGGTCAGAGAGATATCTACGCACTAAAGAATATCCTATATTATCACTCCAGATATTAATATCCAGACTGGAAAAAATACCCTTTGACATAAGAAAGGACAAAAGAAAAGCAACATAAAGGAACAGAAATGATTCTTCTATCCTAGCACCACCAAAAAATCTATTTTTATGGATTGGAAGGGCCCTGGAGTGGCTACAGACTTGATGCTGCTACAAAAATCATTTGGATGTATGCAAGTGTTTGAGTTTCCTTATTGCCATCTAGGAATCATGCTGATTTTTGGGGGCTCAGATGCCGTATTGCATCTGTACTGCAGAAAGAGGGAAACCTTGTCCCTCCATTTGCATAAATGGAAAAAAATAGCAATTATTTTAAATGCACCTTTCAAGTGCAGAGAAGTCACTGGAGGATCTTTTTCATTCAGCATTTCAAAACTTTGGTGGGAAACAAATATAAGCACAAGAGTTAAATTTGCAGTATAAGAGGCCTGTAACTATAGGGAGGAATTACAATATCAGAAATGTGACATTAAATGCAGTTGGACAAAGTTCAAGTTAATGTAATGAAGTATTGCAAACTCTATTTTTATAGACTGAGATTCATATAAAAGGGATTTTTATGATCTGGAATCATAAAAAAGGACAAGAATGAACATACTTATCCTTAATCTGACTACTTTAGCATGGTAAAGCAGCTCTTTTAGGTTCTGGGAGCAGAATGGAGTGGAGAAATGGAGATTGGGGACTTCCATTGACTTCCAGACAATGATTCCATTCTTAATTTTCTAATGATGTAAAAATGGTTACCCTTTGCCTAGTGAGTGCTAGGGAATTCAAAAGAATAGCTCATCTGTTGTGACTGACTGCAGGATGGCAATCCACAATTCATGGCACATCCAGTAGGGCCTCCCAGCGAGTCTTAGTGATTGTTGTTTCTATCACTGTGTGTGATGTGTATCTGATGGATTTTTCTTGTGACTCCTTCACTCGTTAAATTTCAGCTTTTATGGGTCTTGGCTGTATTATTTCGGTTTCCATTTCAGTGCTGCAAAATATGGAGCCTGTAGAGGGAGACAATGAGATAAACCAGCCATCTGATGGTCACCTGTATTTTTGCATCCCGATATGGCAACCAAGTATGACTGATGTTTAGGGATGATGAAATTGTAGAATAGAACTGGAAAGGCTTGTTATCCTATCAAATCCAATTTGCTGCTTAATGCAGGACTCCAAAAATATGTCTCTTCAGATGCTGCTTGAAGAAATCCAATGAAAAAAAACCTGCTTCCCAAAGTAATTGAACCTTTTGCCAAGGTTCTTGTCTAAGCACATATGGAAGTCACCAATGAATTAATAATCTGTTTCAATATAATGTGTCATCTTTTGAACAAGTATTCAACCCAATGCATTATACAATGTCTCCAACCTTTTTATTTCCACTAAAATTAATATTACAGATGTTTTAGATTACAGTGCTACTATTAATACTGTTTATAATATAATTAATATTAAGCATATTGCTCATTGTACTAAATCTGACTGGGTAGGCATGTTGCAATACCTTTGTATCAAACAGTGTCATCTTGTGGGACCAAGAAGGCACACTTCTCTGTTGGAACACTTGCCCAAATCACAGCTCTCTTTGACCGGTATTCCTTACTAACCAGTACAATATTTAAGATACTGTCTTTGATTCAAGAGACAGGATCCAGCAATCAGACATAGTTATTTGTAGTTCTGTTCTCCATGAGTTTGCTTGAGATATAAGGATTATTTGAAGAATCACTTCTACTATGTGAAGAAATGGAAAGTAATGAAGCTACAGATTAAAGTGCCTTCTCCCCAACCTGTACCACACTCGCACAGCACCAAAGGCCACATCTAATCCCTCTCCTTTTGACCAGGTCTCTGTGAGCCTCTCTCACTTATCTTGACAGGACTGCAGTCTTAAGGATTTCTGGAGGAATGGGCTTTTGTGGCAAAAGCAGCAAAAAGATCTTTGGCACCTTAAATACAAACAAAGGTCACAGTATGTAGGAAAGGTATTTTCATTGTTAAAAAATTAACAAGAAGCAAAATATGTAATGTGGCAATATTGCAGAATCCACCCTGTGGCATTTAACTGAGTGACTGCTAGCAGCTGGAAAAATTAAGGTACTCAGATTAGCAGCAGCAGCAATTAGAGTTGTTCTAAAGAAGCAGCCTTCACAACTGCTTCCATTCTGTGAAACTTTCTTTCCTAAGAAGATCATCACAACCCTTGCCTGAACACATTTCAGAAACAGTAGGGGATCTTTTTTATTCAGACAAGCCATTGATGGAGAGCAAATAGTGAAGCTGCTTTCACTTTACTGGAGAGTGCTGTATTTAATAACCTGGAAGATCTTGGTGCCAATTTCACCCACCCCATAACCTCTCTATCTGCACCAATACTGCTGAATCATAACACTCAGCAATCTTCACCACTGACCCCATTTAGTGAAATGCTGGGAGATGGAGCACCATCTGGAGAGCTTCAAGTTCCCCATTATTTAGTATTTTCATTATTTCTTACCTGTTTTGGAAAGTGATGAACAATAACATGACAGTCTCTCAATCATTCCTTCCAAAGCAATATGGAAATAATAACTTCCACCATCTACGAGGGTTATTTGAAGGAAAACAGAATTGAAACATATAGATTGCTTTGAACATCCTGAAAAACAAAAACAAATAAACCCTGCAGGTGGGGATGGTGAAGGTGGCATCTTACCTGTTATTTGAATAGAATATTTTCAAACAGAAATATTAACTGAATAACTTTTTTGGACAGTTCAGTTAACTTTCTTTCTTTCCCTGTAGAATACTTTAAGGGCATTGGGTAGCCCTTCATCCTGTCTTTAGGTAACTTTAAGAATGCAACTTTAGATCATGAGTCAAGTAATACTAAAGAAGATTTATTTATGTGTCTAATAGGACAGAGTGTCTAATTTAAATATTTTTGCTGTTTGTATTTTTATACGTATTGAATTAAAATAATTAAAGTATTTTTAATCCATTAGTTTTAAAGAAACAAGAGTCTCAATGATCAGTCCTATGCTGCTTTTACTGTTTAAGCAAGACATTTAAATACATTAAAAATAAATTATTCTCATAATAGTTCAATGTGTTGAACAGACTTTAGGTTCATGATCTGCAAAATTGATTCAGGAATGCTTGCCCATAATTTACCTTGCTGACTATGGACTATTTCTAATTATTCTTACTTTGATGGACAAGTTGAGAGGATATCTACTGTGTAATTCTTTACTTGCATTTCTGCAAACTTCTTCTTCAAATCCTTCAGGAAAGTATAGGAGCAAATAATAACACATCATAAGAGCAAGTCTTGCTACAGTAGATCCAGCAGAGCCTAACTTAGTCCATCACTTTGTTTTGCACAATGGCTAACATGATGCTTCTGGGTCAAGAAGTAGATGGAGGCATTTCTGCCTCCCACCACTGTTCTTCTGCAATGGTATTGGGAGGCATGCTGCCCCCAAACTGGACATAACAATGAATTTTGAAGAACAGCAGCTTTTGACAGACCTGTCTTCCAAAGATTTATTCAGTCCTCTTTTAAAGCTAAGTTAGTAGTCATCTCATCAAATGCGCTCATTTCACACGCTAGCAAGGTTATGCTCAAGATAATACAAGCTAGGCTTCAGCAGTATGTGAACCGAGAAC
>JANHZU010006717.1:40209-52658 GCA_032468055.1 Acrochordus granulatus | reverse complement strand
AAGACAGGGGGGCCTGGCGTAATGCAGTCCATGGGGTCGCGAAGAGTTGGACACGACTGCGCAACTGAACAACAACAGTAGTCATCTCCATATTCTATGGTAGTGAATAGATTGTTACAGTATAATCACTAACCAAAAAACAAACAGTTATGTTACACAATGTACAGAATTCTCTCTTTTTAAGCAGTCCATAAAACAACAGTCCTCTTATTCCATGGCCACTAAGTTTAGTCAAGAATCTTTCATGAGAAACATTCTCATCAACCCTTTCTCAAAGGCTTTTCAAAAATCCAAGTGTACACTGTTGACAGGGTCACCTCTATCCACATACCTGCGTTCACACTCTAAATAACTCTAAATAAATAACTCTAAGGCAGGAGGATTTACCTCTGTGGAATTCATGCTAATTTTATTTCAGCAAGGCTTATTTAGCTATGTGTATAATTTTTCTTTGATTATTATTTCTAACAATTTGTTGGAAGATATGTTAAGCTGGCCAATCAATAATTTACTGCATTTCTCCAGGTCCCTTTTTAAAAATAAATACAAATTGGGGTCATGTTGGTTTCTTTTTCAGTAACTGAACCCAACTTTGCATATTTTTGCTAGGTAATTAACAATTTCAAATTTTGAATTTTTAAAGAACTTTCAGGTAGATTCCATAAAGATCCAAAGCTTATATTTTTTAAAAAAATATAAAAATAGCTTTCATCCTCAGGATTTACTTTTTACATTTTACTGACAGAAAACAAAGCCAAGTGACATAACATGCATACTGCTCGATAAATTGGTAAAAATCTTACTTTTGCTTCTTTGATGTTTCTTTGATTACTATTTCTACTGATTATTTCAAGTATTTACAGGATGTGACTTAGAGTATCTTCTGACAGTTAAACTGAATAATAGTTACAGACATTGTTAGGAAACTGTACGGTGTTATATTTTCTCTGTGCAAAGGTCTTGGTTTTGGTTCATTAGTCTAGAGAAAATATAATATATACTTTAGATATATTAATATCGATATGTGTCTTATTCGAAATGATAAAGGATTCTAGATTTCTGAAATTCAAGCTTAATTCCATTTGGAGTAAAATAAAAATAGCCTTCAAGAAATCCTGATTAACATGAATCCTTTTACTATCAATGAATCTATGTAGAAAAAAATTTAGGTTTCACTCTTGTTGCCACATTCTTCCAATTAGTTCATAGAGAAAAACTATTTTTTCCACACAGTTCTTACATAAGGCTATTACCCTGAATACACAAATTGCATACAGCAATATATCTTTCAAACATTTCATTTGTATTAATTTTTGTAACTATGATCACTTTGAATGAAGGATATTTCTATATCCATGCATCACATAGACAGGTGATCACAGCTGATTTAAACACAGTCCACTGCTTCTCATAAGGAACTCTGAATGGGGGGCTAGTTTTTGTTCTCCCGCACTTCCTTTTTTGGAGACTTATGTTTTGCAACATGCTGTGATTTCTGGACGATTGATTAATGGTCTTTCAGCAAAACGCAACCTTAATCTTTCCTTAATTGCCTTAATGGTTGTACAAGCTCTCTTTTATTCTCTCTTCCAACGATGTTGTTGCAAATGCTTTTGTGTCTTAACTTGGTGCCCAAACTAAGGACTTAGAGGGGATTGGTTGTGTTCTATTTCTGTTCTTCCTTTCTGTGTGTGGGTGTGCGGCTGGGTGGATGCGTATGAGTCCTTTAAATCTACTTTTCCAAATGTCTTTTCATTTCTTTAACTAGTGAATGGCTCTTTGCTCAACAGCAAATTTTAAGAACTAATAAATAAGTCATCATTTAACACAGCAAAGAGGATGTCACAAAGTAAGGATTTGTTTCTGACTGTTTTCAATGGCTGAAAATTCAGAGACCATGCAAGACAACTCAGTAAGCATGTGTTTTAGGATGGGTATTTTGTTAAATATTAAAAAATGTCAAGTCCATACTGAGAATTTAAGTTATGGTTATAATCATTCTGTTGCTAAAATATGAGATTCTATGAATCACCAAGCCCAGAAATAAATGTCATAATCTGTAAACCAACAGGAGCCAGCACTGGAAAAATGAGAACCACAATAACCACAATGTCCCCCACTCACACTCCCTACAGCCTGCCCGCCAGTCACTGGTACACCACAATCACTGTTATTTATTTGATTTGTTTGCCACCCCACTCACTGAAGGCAACTCTGGGTAGCTCACATTAAAATTACAAAAAATATACAAATGTAATAAATAGGTAAAATAATTAAAGGAATTAAAAACAAGACATCAAACAAGGAGAGGTGGGATCCATTAATTGAACAGCCACTTCATATGAGACATATAGTTCTCCGGTCCCCAGGCCAAGTTTTCAGGCTTTTTCTGAACATCAAAAGGGTGGAAATATCAAAACCAAAGAAAAATCAAGGAGGTCCTGGATGGTAGCACCATCCTCATTCTAACTCTGCTAAAGGTCATCAAGAAGTGTAACTAATGATGCCAGTGATTTAAATCCCAGACTGAACCTAACTGAAAAGGAGCCAGATAATCTGCTTCCTCCAGGAAATTCTGTAACCACAATTCAAACACTCTCTCAATTGCCTTTCCTAAAAAAAGAAAACTGGAGATTGGATGAAAATTGTCTGTGATGATAGAGTAATACAGAGGTCCTGCATTCTTCCTCAGAAGTTATTAAACTCATTCTGGATCACCATGTGTGACCATGCCTTGACTAGATCAGCCCAATCAGAACCCAACTGTGAGTGAACAGAGAGTATAAAAATAATGTAATATAGAAATAATATCAAATAATAGAAATACCAAAGTAATCACGATGCTGTCAATTTTTATTTAAATGAATAATACTTTAAATAGAAGCCCAATGTATCTCATTGCAATAGTGAGATAATTACCATGGAACCATATATTATTAATTTATTATATTTATATGCCAAGAAAGAATACTGATGACAATAATATTTTAACTCTAAACTCTAAAAATGAAGTAAATGAAGTAAAAATACAGAAGAAAAATAATTAAGAACAGGATGTTAAAAATATAAATACTCATGCATTTGTAGGTGTTTGATCCGCTGTCCAGGTGTTAACTGTTGTTTAGGATCATACCGTACTTTCTCTTATGAATCAAAGTAAAAATATGATGCGCCCTTTGCAGTGTGATCATGCATGGCAAAGACTGCCCGAACAACGGAGAGCAATCAGGGATCATTTATCAGATCCCATGTGCCAACTGTTGCCATAATTAGACCAGCCAGATGGGGCACAAATTCAGTCTGAGGCTACAGGAACATGAAGCTGCTATCTGCTAGGGAGATCCACTGTCCTTAATCGACACACATTGCCAAGAATACAAACATTCTTTTGATTTTGTAGCTGTGACCGTTTTTGGCTGTGCCAGTAGTAAAACAGCATGTGAGATGATTGAGGCTTGGGAAACAGGCCCCTTGTCTATTAACAGATACATGGACTTTCCCCCTACCTACCAAGTGCTCCATAAAAGTGTCAACACACAAGGGGTAAGAAGAGAGAACATGAAGATGTCAACTCCCCCCCCCTTTCCTTTTCTTTCCCCCCTTTTCCAGTAGCAAAGAAAAGATCTGTCCAATGGCAACAGACAGCTAGATGAGTTAAAGGGACAGTGCCTGTTACACTTTAAATGCTGGCATAGAGAGAAGTGGGGGTGCAGCCAATCATATGGAAATATATGAGCCTGTCTATTTAAAATTTTTAAAACTGTTTGTCTTAGCAACTTGGATTGTGGATTTTATTCTCTGTATCTTTGCCTCTGAAGATGGGCTCAAGGAGCAGCTCGAAAGCTCAGATTAATAAATTGTTTTAATTTATCCCAGCAGTTGACTCAGTTTCTTTGTATTTTCTCTCCCTAATTATCTTTAAATTAGGACTGGAGAAGTCCATGGCAGTGCTACAAATGGGTATATTAAGGGTTATTACTCTGTTCCAATAATAAAGAAGATCTGCATCTCAATGTAATCTATAATGTATATAATCCAGCACAGGATATTCCCATCTGACTGATTCTTTCTGAGTAGTGTACCAAGGAACAATGTTGTGGCAGCTCTCCATCTTTAAAGATATAATTACTGGATAAAAACTTGCCACATGGCAAACTCTTATAAAATTGCATAGAGTGATTAGTATCATGGGACAATTCAGTCATCTCCATAATCCAGTCATATGGTAAAATATTTTTTCCTAGCTTTTCTGGTTCTAGCTCAAAAATTGGAAGAATTGTTCAAATACAATCCATATTTAATAGACTCAAAGAACATTTGATTACACCATATCTCAGGAAAAAAACAAAAGGCAGGAATTGGCAAGAGCTTATTAAGTTCCCCCCCAATTAATAAGCCATCAATCCACCTTTTTCAAAAAAACAGAGCCAGGAATGTTCTTAGTTCAAAACTCATTAAGCAAAGACTGAAGTCAAATCTGGGGTGAAAGCCAATTTTACACATGGAAAATATCACATTTCATGTTGAATGAATGAATAGGCAGGGGAATAGGGGATCTGTCTGACATATTGGAGAGTTGCTGCCTGATGAACTGTACTGAACTAGATGGACAACTGGACTCTTCCAGAAGTTCATAACTTCTCATGTGCTTAAGGTAGTTGAAGAGGCTGATATTTGATTTGATCTAGAAGGCTAATCTCTCTTCTACACTTGATACAATTTTTTCCTGTGAAATTATTTTTGACATAGCCCTCATCCTCTGTTTAAAAAGCATATAGGATCTTTTTTATATATATATCCTTTTATAGGATAGATTATATATGCAAGACAAGAGATCCTGAAAAAGAATGCTAACTCCATTACCCTTCATTTCCTCCCATATATAGAAAGCAGTGGAATAGGGGTAGGAGGAGGGATGTCCATCAGATTCTAAATCAAATGGAAATCTTCCAAAGATAAAGGAAGGAGATAGAGAATGAAGATTATTATCTAAACTGTCTCCCTGTAGTAAGTTTTAGAAAGAGCCACTTCATAAAGTGTGTTAGTATGAGAAAAGTTTTCATCCACAAGTGTTAAAGTAGCTGTGCCTTTTAGAAATACTGTGTGGCTGTATCACAGCTGTGTCATTCACACATGCTTTTCTCCACTGTGGAATCCTAGTGTGAAAGTTGCCTGTACATGTACAGGCATACACAGATAACAGCCTTGGAAACAGCCATGCAAGTATTCTAAAGGACATAGCTGTTTTAATGCTTCAAAGAGGGGATGATCACTCACACTAACACACTTGCAAAACTTCTTCATGACATGACTGCAATAACCTAAGGCATGTAACAACCGTTTTTGCCTTATAAATGCCTAATAGTAGTGCTGACACCTGTATTTGTCACACAAAGCAATAAAGCTGTGTTGTTTCAGAACTGAATGTGGTACATTTGCCAGCAGGGCCAAAATTTCAAACATTTTAATATCTGTCTTTGATTGTGAGGAACCATGGAGCTGTGATATGGGAGAAGTACACTAAAAATAGGTAGATTAGATAAAATAGATATGATATATTCTGTATATGATTAATTATAATTTAGTTTGTGAACTTTTTCTCTCAGGAGATGGTCAATTTTGCAAAAATATGGTATCATTAGGATGCTCACAAAACAATATTTCTGCTAAATCTGGAGAAAATTGGTATTTCTACAGATTTTCTGATCTTGCACTTTATTTTTATGTATTTATAAATTGTAGCATATTTAGCATACATTTTAGGGTTACCATAAATTGTTGAGGTATAATCTCATCTCTAAAATGTGTGTGTATCTATGTATGCATATTCTGGCAAATTTACACAATTTGTCTTTTACTATGCACATACAACTATTGGTCACAATTTAAATCTATCCCATTTTTTCTTTTATTTATCAACATACAATTTTGCTATTTATGGGATAAAACAAACATTCATATGCTTTTTGTACATTTGGAATGGACTTAGATGCCATAATGTAGAACTCTTTCACTTTGGATAGTGAGATATGCGGCATGTAAATTTAATAAATAAATAAAATAGAAACTTCTTAAATAGTGACCTATCATGGGCTTAATAAATATCCTGACTGAGAGCTTCAAGAACTGTGGGGAGTCTCAGACATCTAGTACATCACAAATGTTGCTTGATATATTGCATCTGTGACAGGCATTCCTACATGGAGTTTCCTCTCTTAGTTCCTGTGAGCATCCCATGAAATAGCATGCTCTGCATGTTCTCCCTCCAACATATTGGCTGGTTATGGGGGACAAGAGAAGGAAGGTAGACAGCAAGAGGGCATCACAGTTGACATAATACTGTTCCGAGCAATGTCTCTGTGATAAATCTAACACATAGTTCTAGCCTGTGTTGTAGCCAGATAATTTTAAACTCTGGCTCTAACATCCTTATGCAGGATTTTGTTCAGGTGGCAGTGTATATTGTTTATGGGAAAGCACCAGAATAAAATGAGAACCAAGAATTGTATCCAGCCATTGACATCCTGCTGTTCCAATCAGCTGCTGCTCTTTGGCTGGTTGCAGGCGGGCTGATGTCCACAGTCCTGGGCCATGAACCAGAGATCCAGCCCTGGTGGTGCAGTGGCTGTGGAGGGGAGGGGGACAAAATTTGCAAGATGGCAGATGCAGCATCACAGCATGTCCCCGTGGCGAGTGCATGATTTTGACCCCCCCCATGTCCATGCCTGGATGTGCTACTGTTTACAACCACACCGCTTTCTGACAGAAGGAAACATGCGGCAACTTGTCAGTTCAAAACAAAATGTTTCTTTTGAAGTTAGCATGTTGACATGTTTTAAGTGGATCATGACGTCAAACCACCTAGAACTGGCAACTGGCATGCTCATCAGAAATCCTTTATTTACTTGCAATAAAGCAAAAGCACCTATTTTCCTTTGTCATTTGAGGAGTATAAAACAATATGCAGTGCATATGTATTTCATGGATCCACTCAAAGCCTTTGAGTCAGAGAATGAAAACGGTATACGCTAAAATTATTTATTCTTAGCCATACTTTTAAAATAAGAAGCAAATCTAAGGATCTGGATAAAAATAGTACAAAATTAAATGATTTGAATATTAGTTTTGATGTTCACAAGTACGTTAACCTTATTGTCCGAGTAAATTTGCTTACCATGCAATTAAGGAAAAGAAGCATATCTTGAAATATTGAAATTGTGTCATATTTTGCTATTAAAATACATATAATGACTTTTAGATTAAGCTGACTAGATACGCTTAATACTGAAGTTAAATTGCTAATCCTCAGAATATGAGCAGAAGAAATCTGAAGCAATTGACAGCAGCAGAAAATGCAGCAAAGTAGAATTTTCTAGGAATATTTTTCCATGTTATTTGCCTGGAAATTGGAAATGTAGTTTACTTTAATATGCTGCATTTTGTGCTTGTTCATCAGGTTTGTGGTTCATCATATCTTTAATGAAAGTATTTCCCAATGAAGTTTTATATTTAAAAAAGAAAATATAGTGTACTGCAATGTTTGGGAAAGTTTTCACAGTTGTTCAGCAATATAATTAGAATCAACATTTAATGTACATATGCATCGTAATGACATTTTAAAATATACCCTAGATAGCAAAGATCCCCAAAGAAGCCAATGATAAAAGCTACAGTTATGCACTCAATTGTTTGTGAATAAACTCTATTAGACCACTACCAGTTAAATATTCATAAAGTAAGTCAGTAAGTTTGATAGATTTCTCCAAAACAACAATATATTGAAAAATGTTCTTCCTAATGATTGTAAATAAAAATATATTGCTTTTGCCAAAAGTATTATTATAATAACAAGACTAAAAAAATTACATCTTTTTAAAAAAACTTTTTAAAACAGTTAAAGTTAAGAATAGTTAAAACTTAAAGTCTTAAATTTTGATGTCAGTATTTCTGAAACAATATATTGATTATGATCCTAAAAATCTACTTGATACCTGTAGGATTTTACAACAAGATTTTTTTTCAATATTAGAATATTAAATAAAAGGCATAAATATTTATAAAATTACTTGGTGTAACATCCTCTTCATTTATTATTGTTCTCTTAACTGCAAATGTATACACCATTTCAAGTACTCTTTTTATATATGTTGAAGGAGACTAATTAAAATATCGGTGACCTTATTGTGCCTGGTTTAATTAAGATTGCAATTCTGTCCACATTTATCTGGAAGAAAGCCCCATTTACCTTCGTAAGACTACTTTTGAATTTTCATGTAAAGAATTGCATTATGTCCAAGGAGAAATATTCTATATTTATCGTTTACTTTATAGTGTTAAATAATGACATCTTCCACATCATTTGATATCTTAGAAAATATATTTTCTTATGTTTGTATACATATGAAATTGAACACAATTCAAAATGACTCTTTTTCCTGAATATAGTTTGTATAAATTGATGTTTATTTAGTTGACATCATAATTATTCTCCTTGTAAGAAGCTTTTGCTGAAGATAATACATAGGTTTGTATTACAGTTTTTCTCTTTTCTGCAGTTTTAATTCTCATAAGCAGCATTTCAAATATGACTCTAATATTTATCTTTGAAAAGACGTATTTCCTATTTTCCTGTAAATAAAAACGGAAATAAGTTGGAATTAGCAACTTATTGACAGACCTTGCCTGTCATTTCACACAACCATTTAATAAAGCAGTCTCTCCTTTCTGAAGAAATATATGGTCTGTTATCACAGTTCTTTCAGTAAATATTTGAAAATCTTCTTCATGAGTGAAGCTTTTTCTAAAAAATATAAATAAGGGTAGCATATTTTCTATTCTATAAATTTTTTATAAATGTTATCTTACTTTTGATAGCATTTGGTTTGCTATTTATTTGAGGGTAGTTGCATGTATTTTTCCATAAAAATTCAAAAAGTACAAATCCCAGTCTTTTTACTATAATGGTTATTTAGTTATTGAAACTTTTTGCAAATATTAAAATAAGAATAATTCAGTTTAACCATAATGCATTAAAGAAGATACTGTTGATGTGATGAATATGAAATGCTAATATCTCAGGAAAGAAACAAACTTTTACAAGCAAATTTTCCAATTAGAACATTTCCTAAGGTGAGTGAAAAAACCCTATAAAGCATGGAACATTTAAAATAATTTCACTTGAAAATGTTAAATTGGTTTTAAACAGATATCTGCTTTGATTTAGCTCTACCGTTTCCCAGATTTCTTTATGCAGTAAAACCAAATCCATTATTCACACATGAAAAAGAGAGCGTTGAGCCTACCTTTGAAAAATCTGACTGATAGGGTTACAAGTCACTGCAGCAGTTCCCTTTTGCAAAGACATCAACTCTGTTTCTTGTTTGTTGCAGAAACCAGTTTGAGGGATGGCGGCAGGGGGGAGAGAATCATTTTGTGTCTAAACAAAAAACTCTTTAATACAGCAGATTTTTTCCTATGAGATGGCAAATCTCTTGTTCACCGCATCCTGAAGCTGATCCACCTTTTCTGCTAAGGCGTCTAGTTTAAGAGAAATGAATTGGGGGGGGGTAAGAGAAAGAGAGGGATCAGTCAAAGTCAATGGGCATTTTGTGACTAATGTCTACTGAGCAGAATTAGCCCTCAATCCAGGCAAATATTTTAAAATTCTGCCTATGAGACCCTGAAATATTTATTTGAAAACAGGTCTGGCTCTAAAATATAGACACAGAATGTTGGAATAAGGAAGCCCTGCAGTTAAATGAACTGAAACCAATTCTGCCTTTTGAGGTGTATTATATACATTAAAGACTGGAAAAGATGGTACGTGGACAGAAATGTTCTAAGTCGAGTAAGTTACTATCTGAAGCAAGGATTCTTAATATAATGTCCCTGGACATCTTGATATGGGATGCATGGAAAAAACTACATTTTTATTTATCTTTAACTAACCTTTTAAACTTTTCAATCAATAACATAAAGGTAACGTATGGCCTCTAGACTCCAAAAAAATCTCACTATCTAAAATGACTATACTGTAAAAAAGAATATCTTGTTCTTGGTTTAATGGATGAATAAAGAAGCAGATATATGATTGTGTAATCCATTTGTTTTCTTATTATTTTAATAACTTTATTTCAATATCCAGTAATTGGTTTATTTTGTACAATTTTGGACAAAAAATTTTTTACAATACAATCTATGTCTTATCTATTTTATTTTATGCATCTAAATACATTTTTTCTCAAACTTGTAGGTTTCACCAAACTCACAAAAGGGTCTCTGGCACCAAAAGGTGAAAAATTCTTGATTGAAATACAGCCATTTCATTCTACCAAAAATACATTGTGCTGCAAAATTGGTGCAATTGTAGATCAGCCTCAAGCTGCGTTATTTTCTGAGATTCCCAAATTGGGAACCCACAATTACCCCAATTAAAAAGGGGCTTCTACCAAACTGCATGGGCCTTCTGCAACTTTGGATCTGGGAAACAGAATGATGGGATCTGTGGTCTGATATACACAGAAAGCACTCATTACAGTCATGAAAAAAGAAAGACCATCTTTCAATTCTGCATCCATGATGTACTGTAGACAAATTAGTTCAAAATGAAAGGCCACAGGCCTGCACTGGAAGACTCTTCAGTTTTCTGTGAATGTCTCTTCATCTCATTTATAAACTAATATTCAATCTTAAAAGAATCTTATTGAACATCACAGCGATTTATACTCTCATTATCATATACAAGTCTCTGTTCAGTACCATCATCCTGAACATGTTTATCCAGATGCAAATGACAGAGACTTTATTGGGACTTGCTTTATATTTAAATTTATATTCTTAGTTTGGGTGCATATTTTACTCCTCGCACCCATATTTGGATCACATAGAAGTGATAAACAGCATAGTATAATTTGCCTACGAAATCATACAAGTTATGATTTTATTTATTAATTCTTTATTTTGATCTCACCTTTATTATTGTTATAAATAAGGAAGCAAACATACCTAATACATCTTTTTCTCATCCTATTTCCCCCACAACAATAATCCTTTGAGGTGAGCTGGGCTGAGAGAGAATGACTAGCTCAAAGTTACTCAACTTTCCTTTCTTTGGAAAGAAAGTCTTTGGCCTTCCTTCCTTCCTTCCTTCCTTCCTTCCTTTTCTAGTTTACTACTTTAACTTTTTACTAGTTTATTATTTTCTCCTTATAATTACATGTCACATCCAACAAGCATTATGGAGAATAGAACATCAAACAATATTTCCATTTCTTTGTTTAAATCCTGCCTTTATTATTTTACAAATAACTCAAAGAGGCGAACATATCTAATATCCTTCCTCCTCCTATTTTCCCCACAACAACAACCCTGCAAGGTGGGTTGGGCTGAGAGAGAATGACTGGCCCAAAGTCTTTCATGGCCATAGTGGGACTAGAACTCGCAACCTCCCGGTCTCAAGCTTGTTGCCTTAACCGCTAGACCAAACTGTCTCTCTTTATCATACTACAATGTTCTGACGTCAAAGCTCACAGGTAACAAACATTGATAATTGCAATTCAGTTACACTGAAAATTATCTTTAATGTAGGGCAAGGCGGAAAAGGAACATATTGCGGTGTCCCAGTCAAAATGTGGTAAAATGTTGCACACATGCGCACCCGTGTCTGTTTTGAGTCTTGAATAGCATCTATTTATTATTTACACCGCTCAATGTACCGAGTTTTCCAAGGATACGAGAAAAGCAAGAAAAGGATCTTACCAACTAAGAATTTGCCGACTGAGAACCACAGCAGAAGGCAACATGGAGGAGAACGCAGAGGAAGAGATGGGCTGGAGACGGAACAAAGGCAGACACGGATACGGCGCTCGCTTTGAAAAGAACGGACATGTTTGCTTTCACACAGATTGTCCTCTGGGGGGGCGCGAAACGGGTGTTGTTACAGGTGTAGCTGCAGGGAGAGGGGTCTCCCCCACCCAGGGAGACCTTCCCTCCCTACGGCTACACCTGTATCGAAAACAATGCTGGCAGAATCCCCTTATCTTAACGAACTTAAGCTTTAATTTCGCAGCCGGGCCCTTCTGCTGGGCCTCCGCCACAAAAGGTCTGAACTGTTTCAGTCCACAACATGATGACACTGACCTCCACGACTTATGACTGTAAGATCATAGGCTGAGAACTACCTGCAAACAGACTGCTGTCATTTACTACCTTTGCTATGGCTTTAACTCTCTCTTACTCAGAAGGCCTTTAATAAAGCTGAAATGCACAGGCCCTGTGGTTAAATACAGGTAGTCCTTGACTTACGACCATAATGGCCCCAGAATTTTGATTGTTAAGTCATTGTGGTTGTAAGTTATGATGTTTGTAAAGCAAGTCATTACTCATATCTAATGGGCATTATTTTTGCCAGAAACCAGCAAAAAATGACAACAAATCAGTCACAATGCTAC
>JANHZU010006717.1:0-12300 GCA_032468055.1 Acrochordus granulatus | reverse complement strand
AGAAACCCTCTCATGCTCTATTATGGCACCCCCAGTCAAGCAATTCCTTGGATAGTGTAACAATTTAATATACATAATCCTCCATTGTTAATCACATTTCTTTCTTTTTTATGTTCTCCTGTTTACTGTATACTGTACCTAACATCTAACTGGATGGAAATGAAATCTGCATGTTAACTTATTAGGTGAGTTGGGAGTAAAGATTTTGAGCATTAATTATCCAATGGATAAAAAAGCATCTGTTCACCAAGATAGCCAAAAATAAATAACAATACCTCTCAGAAAAATACACATCCTGGAAGATTATCTTGGATTTAAATGCTGCACTTTATCCACATATGGAACGTAATTTTACAGGCTAAATAACCAGCATAGATTTCCAAAGAGAACAATATTAATAACAAGCCTACTTATAGCCAGCCTAAGTGCCCACTGCCTTTAAAATGCTTGTATAATTTTATAAGTCATATAAAATTTCTTTCCAGTGTATACTGTATGAGATTTCTGCTGATACCTACTACTGTATTAGGTTTTATGTAAAGCTTTTTTTTACCAATAAGGTGATTGTTACATGACAAACTCATCTTCCACCATTATCATCTGCTGTTTGTGTTTAACAACAGGAGTCCCTTCTCTAACAAAACTGTTGTAATGGCTGTACAAATTACTCAGCTGAAAGCTTTTCACCAAACCAAACAGTATTAATCAGCAGTTCTTAGGAAGGTGCTAATTAAAAACAATTTTCTTCCTCAGTTTGCAATACTAAGCCATCTTTACTCGCTCTGTTTCCAATATACAGCTCCTGTATGCACTCCCTTGTTAGGGCCTCTATTAATTCCCGAATCTCCTATTACCTATTTTATTACATTCCTGTTTTCCAAATTTATGGGCTTGTTGACATTTTGGATGTCACAGCATGATCTGTTTAATCATTTAAAAACTACATGAAATAAAGATGGGTGGTGTGGGAGAGAAGGCTAAGAGCCATTTACCAAGTCAGCGGACACAAAGACCATGGCAGAACACTTAGTTTGACTTTTGGTTAGCATCTTTTGTTATTTTTTTAAAATCTAAACAATAATTGCTGTCTTACACTACCATAGTTTGTTTCTGATAAAAACATAACCCTGTTGAATTAAATTTTAGCACTAGAAGCTTCCCTCTCCTCTGCCTCAAAAACAAAAAAAAAATTGAGGGGAAGAATAAATGTTAGAGGGTTTTTGAAAACTTGGCAGTTGTTGAATTTGAAGATAAAATAATGTATGACAAGCCAAGAGTGTTAATGAGAAGCACCTTTAAAGAGGGATCATCCTCAGTCAACACAGAGGACTGATTTTTCAGGCTGGATTATCAGATGCACCTACTTCATTTCTGGCAAACTGCTTGCCATGTTTATCTGAGATATCAGCAGAAAGAAACTACTGAAGTATGAGAATTACAGGTATAGTTAGTCTAGTGAAGAGAAGACTAAATGGAGACATAATAGATTTGTTGTGTAGAAAATGGAGCGAGCTTGTTTGTTGATGACAAGGTGCAAGTGTTTAACCAATGCAAAAACATCAGGAGAAACAGTAAGAAGTTTCTTACTGGCAGTGCAATAGATGGGGGTACACAGTGGGCTGTTTATTCCTTGCAATGTGGAAATAAAGGGTGGATGGAATGTGTCAGAGTTATTTGCAAAATGAAAGTACTAAGCAGAACGTGATCATGACAACCATCAACAATCCTGCCTGCTATCTGGACAGAGTGGGATATGCATTAAAATAATATAAACCAACCTTGATAGCAACTTGGTTTGTTATGAGGCATGAGCTTTTGTAGATAACTGCTTCTCCCTCAGCAAAACCTTATTTGTTAATATGGGTTGCAGCTTAGGAAAGCACAACTTCAAAAATCATATAGGTATTGAGGTGCCAAAGTTATTTTTGTCATTGTTGCTTCAACAGATTAATGAGGTATTTCGATCTTTGGCAGAAATAACACAAGCTGATTTTTTTCCCCAAAGAATTGTATGCAAAGAGCTCACAAAAGTCACAGTGGGATTGTGTTGTGTAGCAGATCTTATGCATCTGGTAATGGATGTAAGAAAAAAAATCGTTGGGTTTATTTTGTGTCATTATACAACATCTTAGGAGTAAAAGATGTTTTTCACTAGGCTGGTACTACCGTTAGAATGATTTGGAAGGTCATGGCAGAGCAACAAGCTGCCCAGTGTCACTTGGCTATTGAACTAACAAACTAACAAATAAAAATAGTCAATTACTTCTAATGAGTGAAAATGTTGCATATAGCAGGGAGAGAATAAAAAGGGCCGAAGGGAAAAAAACTTGATATTAGAATAATTAAATATATATGGGAGATATTCTGAGCTTTTATAACATCCTGCCCATATATTTGTGCATATTCTGTTGTTCCTAAAGAAGGTATTATCTGAGTATTGTATGATTTTGAAATGGAGCAGAATATGCTTCCCTTTTATTTAATTTATATACCATTCATCCCGCTGTTTAGGATGACTCTTCTAGGCATTTTTTTAGGCATTTTTTTTACAATATCTCTGCATATACAAGTAGCTATACACTTTTTAGAAAGCCTGTATTTTTATTTTAGCATGTTATATCATTTCACCTTCTCAAAAAGGACATTTTGACCTTTTCAGTCTGGTTTCAGAGTTGGATATGAGACTAAAATAGCATTTGTCCCATTTTGGATGACTTCTAATTTGAGTGGGACAATGATAGTGCAACAGTTCTTGCTCTGTGGCTTTTAATATTATTGACTATGAGATCACTGAGAGCTAGTCTGGTCTAGTGCTTAAGACCAGGCTAGAAAACAGGAGACTGTGAGTTCTAGTCCTGCCTAAGGCATGAAAAATTGGCTGAGTGACTTTGGGCCACTTACTCTTAGACCAACCCATCTACAAGATTGTCATTGTGGGGAAAATAGGAGAAGAAAGTATTAGATATGTTCACCACCTTGAGTTATTTATAAAAATTATAAAGGCAGGATATAAATACATTCTTCCAGATCAGCTCTGAGACTGGGAGTGTGTGGAGATGGGCCTGTTGCACATAGATGCATCTGCTTTTATTCATTTTTTGCTGAAGATAGCATTTGTAACAAGACCATCAGGCATGGCTTAATTGCATATGTGATTTCTTTTTCAGAAGGGGAAATACTCTGTCCAGCTGAGAAATGGAACCACACTGCTGGAAAATGTTCATATTTCTTTCCTAAACTCTTGATTGACAAGGGTGAGAATGTTACAAGTACTCACACTTGTAAGAGCACGTTGCATTCAGTCCTTAGGGATGAATAACCAGAGACTTTCTGCCATCTTCGTGCTTTTGATCCTATCTTGCCCTACTGGCTCTTCTTTTTCTCCACCCAACCTCATCTTGCTTTTGCCTTTTGTCTGCTTCCCTCTCTCCTGCCTTGATCTGAATTGATTTCATTGGAACTTGACCTTGCCCTCCATTAGTCTCTGCACAAGTATTGCCTTAGATTATGTGGACTGTTTGGCTGAAGATGTGACATATCGTCCCTAGTGGTCTGATTGGAGCGGAATATCCTTTTAATTTATGTAACCTTGCAAAGAAATAAAATCAAAAGGATATACTAAGTGTGCAGAGTACAAGGTAAATATTCAGGAATTAAAGGGAAACAATAGTTCTTATTTTATCACAGTATGTGCATGGAAGTAGAAATCTTAAAACTGCATGCAATATTTATAACATTGCCCAACATAATCTTCAACATCTTTTTTACTAATCTCTCCTTCTTTGAAAAAAACTACATTCTCTTCATCTTTAATCTTGGAAAGATCACTTTGCAGACTTTTAGAAATCATGTTTTAAAAATTTCTTAAAACTTTAAAGGTGTCTTTCATATATCCATTCTATTGTTACTGAAATCAGAATCTTTCCTCCTCATGAAAAGGTTCAGAAACTATCATTCAGGATGAAGAGGCCCCTTCTGCAGCACCTTATAAGCCCATGAAAAAAGTTTCTCCAATGTATTGTTACCATTGATTGTTGATGGCTGATATTTAACTTTAAGATGATTCATTCAGTTTAACTTCCATTCATATAAAACCCAGTATGCATCCCCACCACATAAGAGTGTGTTTAACAGAAAGTTGCTTAGATTGTTGTTTAGGCAGTTTATGCTTACATACTTTTCACCTACAAAATTTATGCTTACAAGTACTTTTAAAACAGGCTTTTAATTTTAAAGCATAAATATTTATTTAAATATTCATAAATATTTGGGAGAGCAGAAGCAGCAATCAAAGAACTAGGATGTATGCTTAATTAAGCTAATATAGAGATGATGATGATGATGATGATGATGATGATGATATTCAGAAGAGGCACCCCACCATAAAGCAATTTTTTTTCAGCAAAATAGGAAAACAACCCAGAGAATTTTCTACAATGATCTTTAGCAGCAAATGCTACAATCTAGGGCCTCTGGTCCTTTCATCAATTATATGCATGAGTAATTTAGTTTCACCATTCAGCCTCAATGCATAAATGTTTGCAGGATCGTGTTCTTAAGACCCCTTCAATTAAACCCTTACGGGATAATAGCCTGCATTTGAGTCACTAGCTTGTACTGACATGACAGATGGGGAAAAGAAACAAACAATAATAATTAGTTGTTCATTTTGATACACTTGTTATCTACTCGGAGGGGGAAAAAGAGTGAAACAATAATTTCCAGGGTCATTATGTAAAAGTTAGCAAATATATCTGTTGGTCATATTCTTGAATACTTTTCTACTGATACGTGAATGTTCATACATATAGGTGCTTTTGTGCCTTTTCTATCCTAGGTTTTTACTAAATATATATAGTACCTGTACCTATGAGACACACACTGCCGATAAACACATCCATCTCTAAATTCTTGCCATTTCTGAGCAGAAATTCCATGCAATAAATCCATAAAATCCATAAAAGGAGATCTACCACTGAAATACTTGGATAAATGGCTGGTTTGCATTGCCCTTGGTCTTTATCCAACACTGAGAAGAGACTGCTGTTTTATCAAAAGAGGAATAAATTGCTGTTATTGTGATGTTAGCCCATCACTTGGCATTGCAATTCAGGTTTTTGTGAGAAGGAAATATATGATCTAACTGCGATTTGACCTTTGCCTTTTGCGATCCATATAGGTACTCTAATGGAGCATAAAAAAGTGTGGCATACAAGGACATGCAAACTGGTGGGAAAGAAATGCATCTGAGGAAAAGACAGAAGGGAACGGAAGTTTGTGTGCAACTTATTAAATCAGAGGAGAGAAGCAACAATTCAGAATGTAATTATTTTATTTTCATATACTTTGCCAATCAAGCACACAATGAAGTGTAATACTATTTGTTTTTTTTCCAGAGGCCTTTTAAACTAGTTTTTAAAAAATGAGTTGATAAGCTTCTTAAGATGCCAAAAGGTGCTTCTTGAACTAGCAAGAAAACAAATCCAAGTAGTTTTGTCTTAGGCTTTGAAAAGGCATGTATTGCTTTTTAGACAAAAACATTAATGAAATTATATGGGTTATGCTTGATATTTAGACATATTTTGGGGAGTGAGGGAGCAAAATAAAAGCCCACAACTGCTGCATCACCCAACATTTCTGAGACAAGGATCTGTTTTTAACAGAAAGTATAGGGAACAGTTGCAGTTAGATTTCAGGACTGATAAAGACTCACTTTTCATTCATAGTCAGAGCACTCTTCTTGTACCTAAACAGATAATAAGTACTCAGCACACTCCCCCTTCTTGACATAACACACTGAGACTAATCACACATAATTGGAGAGGAGGAGCAGAGGGCTGGCCAATGCATTGTGTCCAGAGGACAAATGGTCACTTTATGAGGCTTTGGTTTGACGCAATAATTTCTAATACATCTACTGAGAGATGATAAAAAATCCAACAATAAAACCCCAAACCCAAAATCCTATTGTAAAAAAAAAAATCAAACTGAATTTGAAGCATTTCACTCTGAAAAGAAAACTCAAAAGGTATTTTTCAAAAACAGCCTAAGGAGTAATATTAAAATAAAATGAAGCTTTTGTAGAATATGACATGATCTCAAATGTTGAACAGTTATCAATATCTTTTTCTTCACCTATTCGAACAATAAATCTTCAGCATTTTGCAGTTAGTCAAACACATTCTTCTAGATGCAAGAAAAGCATTTTTGTCATAATGAAGAATCATGTGCAAAATGACAGCCACAAAGGAAGGACAATAGAGCTTTAAAGACTTCAATATTATTAAGATCTCTTTTTAATACAATGGACACACAAGTTCCAACATTGATTGACTTTACATTGCTCAGAATTTACCTTTCCCAAGAAATTAATGTATGCATTTCATTTTCTAATAAAAATATATTGTTCCCATATTCTATCCTTCTTTGGTTAAAACAAGAAAAAATGGGTAGTGGAGGTCTGGATCATAAATATCTTTTTCTTCTTTTTTCAGCTGCAAATAAAGAAACAGAAAGCAACGGTGAATTTGTTGTAATGACAGAAACAAAATCTTTGCTTCCTTTTTAGGTGAGTAGATATCAAAGGAGAAATGATTTGGCATAACTTTTACTTTCATTTTTATACCCTCACATCAAAACTGCTTTTGGGAAAATATGGTGCAGCGGAGTAAATACAATTGGTCTGAAATGTACAAATAAGTGAAAGCTAAATGGTCTCCTAAAGAATAAGACTTTAAATTTATGATAGAGCACTAAGATCACCAAGGACTGAAGAACTTCAGCCGTGACGTTTTCACCTATTACATAAACAGCCTCCAGAAATTTTTATTCCTGATGAATGAAAAGTACCATAGCAACTTCAGTAATAGTTTCACACAGTAATTCAGACTTACCTCTCTGAACACAGAATTAGTACAGCACATTCATAGCATCAAGAATAAAGATTATGTGAGCTTCTGTAGCTCAGAGCAATGTAACACGGACTCATTCTTAAAACAACTAATCACTTAGGCAATTCTCCAATGAGAACTTATTTACCAGATAATTGAACTTAGTAGATATTTTCTATAGGCACAAACAACTGAATTCAAGAAGCTATCCAAATGAAAATGAAGTCATTTTAACATTTAAAAAGACTTCACTGAAGCAATTCCAGTTTCTCTCTCTCTCTCTGTGTGTGTGTGTGTGTGGGTTTGTACAAAGAGAGAAAGGGGCCAACACAATTCTGAAAGGCAAGAGGCAAAGAATATGAAGTTGTGCTCCGTTTTCTTAATTTATAATATCATCTACATAATCTAGTGTACGTATGTGTACTAGAATATTATATATTCCAAGTGTTTGGCATTCCTTTTCACCTATTACATAAACAGGAATTTCTCATGTCCTATTGTCTAATTCTGAGGAATAATTTATCATTTATGAGCAGTGCAATTTTCCCAACAACAGTGATTAATCTCTTCAAATCCTCAGCCATGTTAAAAATGACAGTTTGGTTCTCTAGTATGTTTAACATAAGCACAAAGAGTTCTGTGTGCATAAAATAGCTTATTAATTTTATAATAATATGCAACATTTAAATACTATCCAACTCATTGTTCAGATAACGTTATTTCTCAGCAGCTAACGCACTTGGTTTTAAAATGGCATTGCAGATACCAAAGTATTGGTTAATACTAAAAACTAACTGATTTCTCACGCGGGGGCGGCATGAATTTTCATGGACGTGTTCCAAATGCTCTCTTGAAGGGCCAATAACGCTCCCTTATTATAAATACCAGTGATGATAACGGTAGTGAAGTAACACTTCCCTTTATTGAAAAAGCACACAAAATAATTCCCAGCTGAAAGTTTTCTTCAGGTGCATCTTGAGGTCTGTTTTTTGGAAAGGAAACTTCATTTCCTCGAGGAATAGACTTCAAAGGGCCATGCCTATTGCTCATAATCCTCTCTTTCCGGGTGTGTCTTGGGTCAGCGGCTTCGCTAACCTACGTCCAGAAATAATATCGTGCAAGTCCATAAGAAACAAACGAGCTTGCTCAGCAACGCGGCAGGCCAGGTCCGGCCCGTCTCTCTAACCTGAATTCTCTGGTGACCTCTGGTGGCCAGCCCAACGGATCCCTTACGGAGCTGAGGCACACCCCAGACCCGCCTCACCGTTCCAGATTAGCAGGGGGATGTTAAACAAATAAATGCCACAAAGGCAATTATTACTGCAACCTGTTATCCAGTCCTAAGTGCATTGGAAACATAACATTATTGAACTCATGTATGCATGCGTGGAAGCATTTGTAAACAGTGCATGTGCCTCGGTCCAGAATATTATGTAGAGTGTTATTGCGCACATCATGGTTGCACTTCTGAGCCCAATTAATTATTGTAATTTTATGAAATGGGGATAAAAACCCCCTCCTAAACCCACCCTTTGAATCCTGTGAACAACTAAAAGCAGACTGTGAATAAAACAATTTTTCAATTTTGGAAGCAAGAAGAGGGAGGGGAGCAAGAGAGGCCTATGAGAACTGAAATAAATTACACGGCTACTCTTAGGAGCATTATGCTTTCCCTCTTAATTGGATGCAACACACTCAGACCCACAGGGGGAACAGCAGCAACGGGAGCGGAATTCATACTGTTCACCCCTTACAGTAGCCACAATTATGGCCCACACGCCATACCCATCATAAGCACTAGCCACTCGTAATGAGGTGTTTCAAACAGATAAAGAGAAAGGCAACATCGCTGTTCTTTCGACATCACTTTCTGGTCTCGTAAAACAGCGTCAGCCTTTGTTTTTGTCTTGAAAACCACTCAGACTTTGCTGTGTCCCTGTTAAAACGCAAATTTCTGTTTCCCACGTGGTCATATATTTATTACTTATTTCAGGAGAAGGGAAATATTGAATCTTTAATGGAACGCACCCAATTTGCAATGCATATTCGGCAAAGGAGCATAGCCTGCATCTGCTTATGCTTTTTTTAAATCACGTATTACTTAGAAAATATTCCAGAAGTTAGTGGGAAAGTGGCCCGCTTTGAAACTCAGCCTCGGAAAATGACGGGCATCCCTATAGTTCTTAAACAAAAGCATGGGCATAAAATATAGGTCCAGTTTTGATTACAGGCTTGTTTTTTTAAACGGAAATAAAATTTCACAGCTAACAATGAGAGGTGAAAAGTTTAAGAGGCAAAGCTGTTCCTCCTGATCACTGCCTGTTAATCAGCTTCATGGGTGGCTGCCTAAATCTGTGGATTTTTTTTTATTGTTGTTACTTGCACTACTGTCAAGATTGTAACTAATTTTTCCCCCTCTTGTAAGAGGAGGGGTGAATAACTCACCATAGAAGGCAGCTGTGGATGAGTGACATGAAGCACTAATGCAGAGGGCAAAATTAAAATTCATGAATCTCTTCACTACCATTTGTGTAACAAGATTAAGACGGGACAGCAGAAAATAGCTGCATTATCAGGCTTCTTACAGTTCTCCAGCTGGTTACGCTCTATTCCAAAACAGTAGGGATAAGAGGATAACACGGAGCCGAAAGGAAAATGCCTCTCCTTCATTTGGGAGGAGACACGTCCGAGGGAAGGATGAGGTTTGGATACACAACCAGAAAGCACAACCCTACTTAACAACCAAACTTTTCACATAAATCCAGCAGAAAAACGAAGGGTCCAGTCAACCCACAGCCAGCTCTTGGAAGAAGGAAGAAGAAAATTCAAAAAGGTAGGTATATCAGCCACCATCGGTTCAGGAGAAAGCTAATGAGCTAGATGAATGGGGAATATTTTCAAATGAGCTTGGGAAAAAAGTTTGATTTCCAATCATATGAGGTACTAAGTTTGCAATATCTCCATTTTCAGCCAACTCCTTTCGGCCGGGGCCACTTTCATTCATTCTTGCACGTTGCTGCACTAACTCAACTGCATACTGTTGCGATTTACTCTGTAATTGTTTGTTTTGCTCTATCTTAATCCCAAGGAAGGGGTGGCTCTTTTGTTTCAAGCTCCATTTGAAAATAAAGTTAATATATACAATTTTATGACCAAAATAAACATCTGCACTGTATACTGCACAGTGACTCACAATGCAATCCTATAACCCTTACATGGAAGTAAAATGCACTAAATTCAGTGAGACTGTTCTGAATAAATAGGTGAAAAGTCACACTATTAGCATATACAGAAGAGGCAATTTCCTTGCCCACTCAGTCTGTTAACGAAGGAACTTATCATTAAATAATGTACTCTTAGCAACTTTTCCTAAACTTTTTTTTAACATCTCCCCAAAGGTTTTTGGGGGGGAAGGGTGAGAGAAAATTGTCCAATCCCTATGTTCTGATCCTAATCCATTCTCAATTATTAACCCTTTTTTTTTGCTGTTTCAGATTTTCAGCCATACCTGGAGAACAAGTAACAATATCATATGATTTGTGAATCACCAAGAGACTTTTGCATTTGTGACAGAATACAGGTTTAAGCCCAATTCATTACACTCTGAGCATAAACGTTTATAACTTAAATATAGCCATATAGTGGGAGGTGATGAGTACTGCTGTAGTTTTTTCCCCAAAGAGTGGTATTCCACAATTCTCAAAAGACAGGATAGGATGCTTCTCCTGACAAGGTACTTTCAGTGGTTTCTTCAGCCATAAACAGCAGGTGTCTGCCTGCTTAACTATCAACAAACAACAATTCAGGGAGTTTGAGAGATGTGCTGCATGGGTATTGGGGAGAAGGCCGTAAACTAGCAGGAATATTCATGGAAGCCTGCTTCATACAATTACTTTTTGGGTGCCACTACTTCAGAATAGCTTTGCTGACATTGATTTTGCTTGTTTTGAACAGTGAACATATCTGGGATTGATGTAGCTCATCAGAGCCTTTCCTACTGCAGAAAAAACTGAGATTTGGTGTAGCTCATTGTGTGATCCACCAAATTAAATGCAGCCCATCATTAGTCAAATAACACATGCTGCCAAGCTAATCCCTCTCCCCTTCTATTTTTAATTGTCTCAGAAATGCAGCAAAACACTTGCAATTTATCAACTGGTTATTCTATCAAGCTCCATCCTATTGCCTTCTATTTTCTTCTGCACCAAATGGGATGGTTGGTCCCCAAATAGGCTATTTTCTTCTCCTTTTCTTTCTCTTTCCACTTTAGGTGTCAAGGGAGATACAAAGTTCTGGTTCTTGCACTTCTGGCAGCTTCAGCCAGTGTTGCTTGATGCTGTTGTAATGTGTCTTGAATGTTGTCTCTCCATCTCCTTCTGGGTCTGCCTTATACTCTTTGACCTTCTTTTTTTATACATACCTTGTATGATATGGAATTCCAAGACATTTTCTCCAAGTGAGCAAACCATTTTATTTGCTGTCCTTGTAGTCTTTAAGAATGGTTCTATTCCAATTCTTTTCCTTCATTCCTTATTTTTATCCCTTCTTGAGGAGATGTCACTCCTCAAACATCTCATTTCGGGATGGTGACTAACTTTCTTTTATGTTTTGTTGTAAGTGTCCATGTTTGGCACTGGTAGCACAGGATGGGGATGAATATGCTTTGTATGAGATGCTTCTTTGTACTGATTGGTACCGCCTTAGGTTGTAGGAGTTGGGCTAGCTATCCCAATACTTGGTTTGCCTTACTGCATCATATGTTAATTTCTTTGTCCATTTTTCCATCAATAGGCTATTTTAAAATCATTTAATCAAAATATTTAGAAATTTCAAGGACTGTGGCCACAGTACTATGTGCTGAGTGTTAGAAGGCAGGAGGGAGAGAGAATAGTCTCTGGAATCTCGATTAAGTCTTCCTAATATTAATCATACTATTAACCTCAACAGTGTCATTTGTGAAGTTAGCCTATGGGTTATATAATAAAACACAAAAATAAAAACAGGATTTCTGACCCCACCCCAGTACTTATTAGCTTTTTAACTTATTCCCTGTTCTTCTTACCCTTGTCTGTTGGTAACTTAACAACAAAGCAAAAGAAAGTCAAAGAGCTCTGATCAAACCAAAATAAAGGAAAGACATGACTACAACTCTAGATTTGAGTTATACAAGTTGAAAACATGGATTTGATTTAACCAGGGAACATGACTGCCATCCAACAACCTACCTCATTAATACTGTAGTACTCTTGCTTATTGACATTTATTTCCTGCCCATGCGTTCAACTTATGCTTGAACCCTGGCTATGTATCATAAACAATAAAGGCTCATGTAAATGTGTCTGTGAAGACTCTCATTCATCCAGGGTAATTGCATCGCAACAAAAGTTTAAAAAACAGGCATCTGGATTGG
>JANHZU010006716.1:42798-56732 GCA_032468055.1 Acrochordus granulatus | reverse complement strand
TATCTATCTATCTATCTATCTATCTATCTATCTATCTATCTATCTATCTATCTATCTATCTATCTATCTATCTAGTCACACAGCTCACCAAAAAGTGACTATGGGCTTACTATGCTCATCAATCAATAAAGCAACAAATATAACAAAATCATCACAAAATACAAAAAGTCATTATTAAAAATGAAAGACACTATAAAAACTTAAAATATGCAAACCGTACAGAGAGAATAAAAAGATCAATCACAGTGGAGCCATTTAAGAATGACTCTAGTTCCCTGAGACCCACAGGCCTGGTGACATAAGCAGGTCTTGAGGGATGTCCGAAAGAATAACAGGAATGGATCTTTGAGGAGGAGAATATTCATATGGTAGGTACCATGGCAGAGAAGACCTGCTCCCTGGGACCCACTCACCAAATGTAGGTCCCTGGAAGATGACGCTTGCAATATGCCCTCTCCACCAGATCTCATGGGATGGGCTGATGTAATCAGGGAGAGATGGTCCCTCTGATAGCCTGGTCCTGTGCCATGAAGGACTTTAAAGATTAAAACCAGCACCTTGAATTGGACCTGGAAGCAAACTGGCATCCAATGCAGCTTGCAGAGCAGAAGTGTAATATGTGTTCTTCTAAGCATTCTGCACCAGCCAAAGCTTCCAGATGCTCCTCAAGGGCAGACCTATAGGTTAACTTGATAGGATTAAAACCTTTGCTGAAATGATTGTGATCCTATTACAACAGCATTATTTATTTATACTTTCAGCTTCTATAGTCCTGAACCCAATTGTGAGTAACTACATGGACAGACTTTGACATAAGTGATGTAGGTTTAATACATAGATATATTAAGGCTATCAGAGCAGGAGTGCAAAAAACTGCAACATGCTAGATTTTTTTTTTTTTTTGCAGTCCAAGCAAAATAAGAATCAAAGGCCAAGATCCAATGGCTCTGGGGGATATGTCATTTTGTCATCTTGAAGGGGCTTGTGAATTAATAGAAGATCCCACCTCCATCCCATTTGAGCATTAGCTCTTACTTGCTTTTCTTAACTTGGCATTTTTGTCTTTAATGTTTAATGTTTTAAGGATTTTAAAGTTTTAATTGTTTTATATGATTATTTGTAACATTCTATGAAAGAGTTGCTTTTCGTGAGATGGCATAGATAGATAGACAGGCAGACAGACAGACAGGGTCCATTCATCCACTCCTTATGAATAAGAGGGTAGCTAGGAAGAAGTACAATCATACAATTGCTATGGCATTTGATAGAGAGGTATAGTTTGATTAATTTATATTAAATTCTTTTTTAAAATAACTGTAAAGAACAACTTACAGTGGCTTTTGAGTAAATAATATGCTATACATTTCAAAATTAATTTTACTTTTTCACTTGTTCCTGTGTTGATATGGTACTATTATTGGATTGAAAAAAAAGTATAGCTTAAAGGTTAATGTTTTCTTTGTCCTAAAAATATACTAGCAGGCTTGATTGAAATTCCTGGCTCTTTAGGATCTCTGCTCCCATGCTGCCTAGCAACCAGGTATTGTCAAGGAAAAGACTTGCAAGTTTGTTATTTGTACGCAGGGTGTACCTGCACTTTTATCTAAATATGGGATTTACAGCCACATGTGGCACAGGTGAATGTCAAATGCATCCAGATGGGATCCAAGGTAGGTCACCAAAATTGTAATTAGGTTTTTAAAAAATGCAAACAATAAATACAATATATCGCCAGTAATGATAAACATGTTCTTGGAAAAAAATACTTTTTTATATATTAAGGGGACCAGTTCTTTGATGATGAAACTTGAAGAAGCACTGCATTAAATCATGGCTAGATAGTCTTTTCAGCCCCAATTATTTTTCTTCTGGAATTCCAGAGCAATTTGTTTTGGAACTGTTAATAATTTTGTAGAAACATTAGATAAAGCTGCACTACAATTTCATTAAAATCTATTTAGATTATTTTAAGGAAAATGAAATTTTCTTTAATTAATCTTAATTAATCTTCTGATTTACTTGAAGCAAAGCTATTTCCCAAATCTTTTAGCACTCTTTATTGATCTGTCATGTTCAAAACTCCTTCCATATTTCATATAAGGCTGTTTTGTGTGGAAATTACCTAACTCTGGATCTTAATGTTCTTCCATCACTTCATCAAAATAAGTGATAATTTGGATATTTATGTTTTTGTGAGTTTGGCTAGCTGAGGCCACTACTGTATAGTATCTATAGATAATTTTAAATTCTTCATAGCTATTCTGGTTTTCTGACAGTTGTCATAGTGGTTAAAGCACCAAAGTAGAAACCATAAATTTTAATCCTGCCTTAGATATAAAGTTAGCTTGGTAGCTTTGGGCCAGTAACTCTCTTTCAGTCCTAGGAAGAAGAAAGCAGTGACAAATTTTGCTGAAAATCTTACCAAGAAAACTTCAGGGGATTTTAGTCATGACTTGAAGGCACATGGACACAAACTCTGGCATCTTCAGGATGCTTAGGCAGGTAGAGTGAGAAAATGGTTTCAATTTCCATTCATTATTTCTTCTTAGATCTTGGGCAAATACAATTTGGATATTTTTTGCTACAGCTTTTAATGATAATTGGAATCTTTATTATCTTTCATATCCCTCCAACTCTGCGTTAGACTTTGTCTCCAACATACCATTGGGTCAGTTCCCATACAAGAGGTGTAGATTATAAAAACAACAATCCTTTTTAACACTATAATATGTAGATTTGATCTTTTAGAGACTGTAGTACTATGGATTCAGAATTGACTCAAGATTTGAGAGGAACACATGGTATTATTGTTTTAATCATTACATATAGTTATATCTACCTACAATTACCAGTATTGATCTGTAACTCAGAAGGATGATATATGTCTTGAGTTGTCTATAAAAATAATAAAGATGGGATACAACTAAATAAATAAAAATCAATAAATATCGCCTATCCTGCCATAAAACCCTGGTCATATTCATCACTTTTTCAACTTTTCTACTTCCTTGAAAATACAAAAGACCATTGATCTGTGTAGAAATTATAAACTAAATTCTGCTGCCATGAACTAAGTAGCATACTGTATTGTGTGTACTTCTGAGATCTCAAATCTGGCAAATGTATTCTTTAATGTAAACATGACAAGTAACACTGGGCACAGAATCTCTATGTATCTCGAAAAATAGTTGATAACTAAGCAGTGTCAGCCTTTAAATTTACAAAGGCAGTGATGAGTTCCTTCCTGGGTTTATCAAGTAGAGTGCCATAATTAATGGTTCTCTTTGTTATGTGGGTATCCTGTGAACATTGCAGAATAGAACCTTGTATTTTATGTCATAAAACTTCAGATCTCTATAGAATCAGGTATGAATATACATCCAGAGAGATTATGGTCATAAAACAAATGGTTGCTGTTATACATCTTGGAGTCAATAAGATAAATTAGAATTGGGACATCTGGACACAGGCAGGGTGATACTATGGGGCAGAGAGGCAGAAACAAAATCTAGGAAGGAGTGGGGCAGAAGAATTTAGTCTGGACCAATGGTAGGGGAAAAATTAAAAGGAAAAGCTTATCTTAGAGGGGGTATGTAGCGATACACAGATGGGATCTGACAGCATCCAAAGGGTCAGATGAAGCGAAAGCAAGAGACAGGGAAAGTGATGCTTGGAAAGTGGAGAGGGAGAGGTGAGCAGAAGCAGATGCTTGCTTTTGCTTTTGCTGCTTTGCTGCCTTCCCTGAGCTCTCTTCCTCTTTTATTCATATGTGACATAATACATCATTTAGTTGCAGGATGTGGACATAATACAATCATACAGGTCAATTGGGCAAGAGTTAATAATTCCTTATTCTAGTTTCCAGAGACACAAACTTAAAAGGTAGTAATTATTTCTACAGGATTATCCTTTTAAGATTTCTGCTTACTCTGTAAATAGGCGGTTCATGGGTTTGCCCACAAGGTGTCATATCTACAAGAAGAGAAACTCAGTCCAGATAATGCCTTGATGGGATTATGTCTTGATGGGATTAATCCTTGGAATATTTGCAGGAAGCAAAGTTCAGCAAGGTTCAACTGACTAAGGTTGGATAGAATTATTCCCACAGGGGTAGTCTAAGAGAAAATGGAATAACAGACAAAAGTTTGAATGAGAGAGAAAAGCAACTTGTGAGGGAAAAAAATCCAAGATTTTCTCTCTTAGAGAATATGTTGCAACTGTAGTCAAGAGGGCCTTTGCACAGTTTCATCTGTTGTACCGGTTGTGTCCCTTCCTAGATCAGGAGGCCCTTCAGAAAGTCAGTCATACTCTAATAACCTCATAGCTCAACTACAGCAATGCTACAGCTCTTCATGGGGCTGCCTTTGAAGACCAGCTGGAAGCTTCAATTGGCCCAGAATGCAGCAGTGCATGCAATAATAGATATGCCTCAATATCCCCATGCAAAACCATTGTTTCATGAACTGCACTTGTTCCCAATATGTTCAGGTGTAGTATAAGGTGCTGGTTATCACCTATGAAATTCAACATGACATAAGGTCAGGTTATTTGAGGGACCACCTACTGTATCTCCCATGGTTTCTGCCTAGTTGACAGATGCAGCAAAGTTGGCATACTCTTTATTCCTTTGATTAAACAGTGACATTTATTAGGACCCAGGAGGCATGCCTTTTCTGTTATGGGCTTTTCTCTCTGGAATAATATCCCCCTGAGATTGCTGTGGCTCCCACCCAGTGGACATTTCACAAAGTTTGAAGACCTGATGTTCTCCTAGACCTTGGGCTAAGATGGAGCTCCCTGTTGGATGTGGGCTTGTATTCTGGGGGGAGAATATATGTTTTTGTATGGAGTAATCAGATCACATCTTGTTTTCGTTTTGTATTATGTTCTTATTGTTTATTATATTATGAACTGCTCAGAGTCCATTTTGGAGTTGGGTAGTACCTAAATGAATGAGTGAATACATCATAATCTATTCCTTGTGACTTGCAAAAAGAGAAGGGACAGCTTAGGGAAGCAAAGAAATAAAGAAGAATGGTTAGCCCTCCTCAGCTAATAGACCACAAACTGGGATCATGAGGATAGGTAAAGTAGAGTAAGAACATTTCTACATAGCTCACCTGTTGCCTCCTACAAGAGAGGAGAGATTGCTTGTTTAAATATGTACTGTGCCTTTGAAATGAAGTACATCTTTAAGGAAGCTACTCAGTCTCCTGTGAATATGTCTGTGTGAAAGGAACCATTGCTAGTTTGTCAGCAAGCCCTCTCAGCCGGACTTCCATTGAATCCAAAGAAGTAGTATTGTTCATTGTTTCTCTTATGTCTTTGTGGTACTGCTTGTATGTTTATATTCTGTTTCTTAATTATTGTATACCACTTAACAATTCTTGTTCATTCATAACCAGAGACTTATTTATTTATTGTTCATACATAACCAGGGGGAGAGGAAAGTTTTCCCCCTCCCTAGGTTTTGTTTAAAATGAACTGCAAAGGAGCTGAAGAGATTTTGCCTGAGAGAAGTTGGGGGAGTCAGCTTCTCAAACTCAGGGTGACTTTTGTGATACAACAATGGATGAGCATTTTTAGTAATCCCCTCAATTCACTCAGCCATATTCACCAAAGCATTTTTTAGATAATTTGAAAATTCTCTTCTACTAATGTATAAATTGAACTTTGATACTGTATTAATGTTTAATCTATACATTAGTAGAAGAGAATTACTATGGTACTGTGGAAAAGGTTGGCAAAGAGATAGGTGGGTCAGACCTTTTTCTATCCTTTGCATGTTCAAAACATACCTGTTTAGAAAGAGTTATCTATTCAGCTGAGGCTATTAATTTATAGCAAATTCCTACAGATAGGTGCGTTGAAAAAATTACTTGGGAGCTTGGTGGGTTATACATTGTTATTGTTAATCAATTTTCTTGCCCGTTATCTGTATTCTTACTTGTAATATTAGAATAAGGGAACCACACCAGCTCCCTAATCTAACACCTACCAAGGGAAAGGGGAGGGGACAATAAATTCTTCAATATTATGTTTTCACTGTTTGCAAGGAATTGACCAGATAGGTTATCAGACCATTTACAGGTTCTGTTTGTGACAGATCCGGGCTTCCCTAAAAATATTCTTGGCTGTCTAACATTATGATCAAGTCTTTTAAAAATATACTATAATATATAATAAAACTAAAAATAGAATGGAACAAAACAGAACATCTGTTCTGTGTTATTATTTATATTCCCTGTCTTTTGAAAAACATACAGAAAGTTGGCAAATGTCTCTAAATAGTTGGAACCTCAGCACAGACCAAAGTCCTGGGAGGGTACCACAAAGCTCTTGGCTCCAGAGGGTCCATCTGCTGCCATTCATGAGGTTCCTGACTTGCTGAAGAGACTTAGATTGGTATATCATTCCTTGCCTGTTAATTCTTAATATTTATTCAATTTTTTTTTAGCATTTCACTCTGGTCTGAGCCTATTGCTTTTGAATCAGAACCTAAAGAACTGGGACACACCCACTAGACATGGTGCCATAAGCAACTCAGGCTTAAGCTTGAGCTGAAAGGCAACAATAAGACCATGCCAGGCTGGTTTTTCCTGGCCGGGAAACCTCTTTGGATATTAAGAAGAGCTCTTGGAATCAACCCACACGCTCCTGGATGATTTGCAGCTGCTGAGGACAGAAGAGGCAGGAATCCTTCTAAACTGGAGGATAGTTTTTCGAGGAGCCTAGAAGGAGATTGTAGTCCGTCTGTTGCCTTTTCATCTAGTGACACCAATCTGGTCTTAGTTTTTCTCTTTTTGGCTTTTCTTTTTTGATTTATTTTTTGAAAGCTAAGGGTTCAGCTCTGTTTGAATTATATGCTGTTTCCCTTATTGAATCTCAACGTTTTAGGCTTTGTTGAAAGACTTATCTGCTTCTGGAAGATTTATGCCACGCAAGGAGGTTGGATCAACAATTAACTCCTTACATGTGTAGGAATATATTTGTTTGGAATTTTAGACTATCTGCTGTTTTAAATTCCTGGAAGATACAGAGTTTTTGAAGTAGAAATGCTAGCATGTATTTTGGCATTTTGAACTGCAGTCATTTGAAGTAAGGAGTCCATTTTTCCTTCTTTATTTTGAATACCATCAGCTTCTTTGTTTACTTTATACTGCTTTTTTTAACTGAGGATTGATTGTTGCCTGGTAATAACATGACAGAAGTGCATTGCTGAATTGACTCTTTACCATCTGAACTAAAAGGCTGATATTGTTGTGTATCATCCTTTTTCTTTCTTGCTCATATTAAAGGAGGAGAAACAACTGCAAATCAAAAGCTGTTGAGGAAGATTTTGGATGAAATCCAGAAACTTAAGGAAAATATAGAGCTCAGATGGGAGAAAAATTGCAGTCATTTTTAGAATGGAAAATAGAAGTGGTTATTAAAAAAAATGGAACAAAAGTCAGAAGTCGAAAATTATAAAATGAGTCAATCTGAATCTAAACAAATAAAGGGGAAAATTGGAACTTTTGGTTTAGGAATTGAAGAAATAAAGTTGTTAGAGGAAAAGTTTGCATTTAATCAAGTATTGCTGGGTTTATGGGAGAAAGAACTTTTTCAGATGGGGAAGGTCTCTAGAGAAAACACATAGAATTAAAGATAGAATAACTGGTGAATTAAATAATATTCTTAGTGTGAATTTGATTCTAGTGGAAGAAGGTTATTTGCTTGGGGATACTACAGTTCAATTTGTAAGAAGATTTATTGCTGAACATATATTGCAAAAATGTTTTCAAGTGAATTTTGTAAGGATGGGCAAAGAACTAGTTTTGGTAAGAAACATGTTAAGATTTCTGAGGATGATTTGGGATTCAGGTATGATTATCTGAATTTATCAGCTTAATGTTTAAGGAGTGTTTTGATATGTGAGTTCTTAATGAGCTATTGGCTAGATTTGATGTCCTAGACATTGCCACTGAAGATTTTGTTGTGCTTTATCTCATATGAGGCTTTCCAGAGGAGAGAGATGAGAAAGACCAATTTTTTTTTATTCTGGTAATTCTCCTGAAAGAAGATAATAAAGAAGTTTCTAATAGATTGGAAGTTGTTTTGGAAGTTTCTGCTGGTGAATTCAAACAAAGGAATCTTCATGGATGAATTTGATGATTTTGGGACAAGTTTATATTTTAGATGAAATATATAATCTATTGTGTAGATTAAAAATTAAGATAATTGAAATATGGATATACAGCAATATAAAGGAAATATTTATTACAGTATATAGCTTTTATTAATTTGATTAGATTGAGAGAGGAAAACATTTTTTTGATATTGATTTATGGATAGAGATACAATCAGAGCTGGGTTGGGAGTGATGGGGAGGGTGGGGTTTTTTGGGATAGTGTTTTTGGCATGTTAGATATTGTTAGATTTTGTTATTATTTGTCATATTGTTTGTAGTTATTGTCTTACTGTTTTGTCTTTTTATTATATGTATTTTTTTACTTTGTTGAAAATAAATAAAATATAAAAAAAGAAATGTAAAAGCAATCTGTATATGCCAGACTCAACTCCACTGCTTTCACCAGCAAGTTCCCCAAGGGGTTCTACTATATTTGCTTGAATGTTAGTAGAAGCCTCAAGAAAGCAGAAAGTGGTTACCTGGTTTATCTGGATTCCAAAACAAAAATAAAGCTTAAAGCAAGAAAGTAAATGCTGAGGCTGGTAAATGGAGGTCAGTGAAATTCAATTTTATTGACATTTTGGTTCAAATAGAGTTGATAGATATTACAACGGAAAAGATTTAATAGATATAGTTTAATAACAACGATGCTCATTATGTTAATTAGTTGTCATTAATGTGACTATCCCTCATTTCTTTAAATAATTCCTCTGTCCTATTGGCTATTCAAATTTACAATCTAGGACCATGCTGGGGAGGAATTCTAAGAACCTTAGCTAAGTCTTTTGAAGATTGTATGCCTTTTTGCAGCATCAGTCTTATCATAAAAAGAGTTCCCATTCCTTTACGAAGCCTGGCACCTAAGTTAATCAGACTAGGAGGGTTCTAATCAACATTAAGCAAATTATACTTATTTGCTGATATCTCAGAGGGTTAGCTTAGGTTGGCTTCTTCTGAATCTAATCTAAGCCTTTGTAAACCTAACTGCTTACAAACCAGAATTCACCTCTCACTTTGGAGTTAGTATCAATAATTGAAATCTTACTAAAAATCCTGAGTGAGAAACCTACGTTTATTTTAGAAATATAAGCTTCACCAAGGCAGATGTTACTGAAGCTTGGCTAGGTTAGAATGGAAAAGCCTCCAGAGGCCATTTTAATGGTATGTGGAAATGATCTTGGGAGGCAGGAAGAAGAGTTCCGGATTTTCAACAGAAGTTAGATAAGACGTAATTTAGCCTGCAGAACCAATAAGGGTATGGCAAATGGTTTAGGAGGACCTCCTTAGTTTCTTGGACTATAAGGTGAGGAAGGAGACATGTATTTTTAGTGTTGCAAGATTGATTTCAGGCTTTCAAAACTTGGTAAAAAGCATATTTGGAAATACTAGCTCTAACTTTATTGTAAGGTTGCATTAACAGAATCTTGCAAGTATGAAAGTACCTGTATATCTGTACAGAAAAGGAAGGCAGGTTCAAGGAATGATGCCCACAATGAGGCATCAGTCACCAGTTGAATCTAAACCACATGCCACCTTCCTGAGAGGCCTTAACCACCCATACCTAGGTGGTCAAACTCATAGCCTCTCTTTCTGCGGTGTGCGTGGGGATAAACTCATAGCCTCTCTCAAACTCATAGCCTCTCTCTCTGGTTCAAACTCTTCCCAGATGATAGACACCAGATGAGCCTTAAGCACTTGCACAGGATCTGGAATCTGGATCTGGAATTGAACTGCAAAACAGAAACTGGGCAACTGCGTCTGACAATCCTGAGAATATTCCTCAAAAGTATCTTGTAAAAGCTTCTCCAGCCTTTCCTTAACACAGAAGGGACCTGGTCACCTGAAACAGCCCACTGGCCGGCTAACTCCATATGCAATCAGAGTGGAGAAGTGAGCTTCCTTCATTGCCCTTCCCTAAGATACACCCTAATAAAGTCTCTTATCTGTGTCCAATTGGCTTTGCCTTTTGTCTTTTACCAGACAGATGTGTATTTAGTACACACTTTTTATTTCACCCATTCTTCTGCAATGTTTGCTGTTGCATATAGCATTCCAACTAACTTGAAATGTGTAATTGTATAAAATGCTTTCTAGGTTTGGTGTGATGACACAAATGCTTATATATGAAAGGCCAGTGAGAATTTACTTATATGCGCCAGACTCCTAATTTTACTATTTCTTGGTCTCTGAGTCTGATTATTCCATCTATACTAGGCAAATGATGACAAATTTTAAACTGAAATTGTCAATACCGTTTAGCTATTTATGCAGTCTGAAAAATTACTTTGCAGAGTGTTAAGTACCAAATTGGCATTTCTAAATAAAGAGTGGCTAGCTACAATATATTCAGACAAATTTTGCTAAAATTCTGACCTTTGAAGCCTTCAATTACTTATTACAACCTGATTTTTATCTCCAAATTCCTTCCTAAGCTTATTTAAGAACTCACATCAAGTTCTTATGGAAAGGTCACAGTGGCCTGCCATGTTATCTGGATTACCATTTTTTCCTTCATAAACTATGACATTTCAAAAATGTCAGCATCTAAGAAATCTACACAATATGGAGATGGAAAGTGGATGGAGCACTTTTCTTCCATTCCACTCCCAATAACAAGTCACATAACTACAATGAATATATGCAATAGAGGTTATATGCAGACTAGATGAACATACTTGCTACTTTCCAGATCATGAAGAAAGTGTGTATTTTCCAGCCTTTCCAGAAGTAGACTGAAAGATGTTCCCTGGATTTAGATCCTAATTGACCAGAAACCATGGCTAAAAAGCTTCTTTCAATTCTCTGGTGGTAAAATGGAAACAATCCAACCTATCTGTTACACAGTCTTTTACGTGAATAAACAAGTTGAGATTTGTAAAATGTAATATTCTGCTCTGTGATACAAGGAAACTGTTTGCTGAGATTGTTTGCAAATACTGTATAAATTAAAGGTGTCAAACTGCCATTAGCTAGCTTTCACAAAGGGTACATTAGTAATTGTTGACAAACATGAATAGATTAATGCGCATACTCCTGTTCTGATCTCCTGTTCTGTTTTCAGGCATCTACTATTTACATTTCTGGTACATTCTTGTGATCTCTACAGAGTGTACTGTAGCTATCTCAATAACTCTGCTCTAGATCTGGATCCAAACCAATGTACAAAATAATTTGCTTTTAGTCTCACTGATCACATTAACTATTCCCTTGGTACAATTGATTTAATAGTTTCACTAGTCTGTCTGTCTGTCTGTCTATCTCTATCTATCTATCATCTATCATGTCTCTCTCTGTATGTTTACATTAATTGATGCTTAAATCCCTCATTTTGGAATTTGTGGTGCCTTAAAGAAATTTGTTTTTTCATTTTAAAACACTCTAACAAAGATAAACTTCACACATTGTTATTGATTTTTCATCTAGAAGCTTAAGTTCTTAACTTAATATATATGAAAGCAGACATTTAAATGCTTTTTTTGTATCTTCCAAATTGTTACTTAGAGCTAACCAACCAGATTAAGAGCCTTCAAGGGTTTCCTCCATTTAGGAATTTGGATATTCTTGCATAACATTTCTTTTGTCAGAAGCATTAACAATTTCCGAAGATGACTTTTGCACATACAGACTTTCAATGGTATTTTGCATAAGATATTTGATAAATTATTTCACTTCCTACTTTGAAATAGTTTAAAACTAGAAACTACCCTGCAGTATTTTGAATACCATTCCTCTCTTCATCTCCTCAGGTTATTTTAAAGAGGATATTAGTCATGTATTTTGCTTATTGTGCTATTCTATCAAATTTCTTTTAAAATATTAATTGTAAATGTGTAATTTGATTTAGTTCAGAATAAAACCAAAGCATAAAAACCAAATAAAGGGTCTAAATTATAGTTGTAATAAATAGGATGCTTGAATTTTAGTAGAACATGGAATCAATGTTGCATTTGAATAGGCTGAAGAAAAAAAATCTTTTCAATTTCTCTTTGATAGATGCTTAAAGAAGTCATCTTTGTTTTATAAGAAACAGGCTTGAATATATTGGACTCTTGGATTTATTGTATTTTATAATCATTTACTTGTACTAATCAATTAAATGGATTCTTCTTCCCACGTCCATCTTGCAGATGCTTCAAATCTGCTGCATAAAAGTGCATATGGGAGTATCTTCTAAGTAAAAAATGAATATGAGAATATCCAATGCAGTAGTCACAGTTGATTGTGTATTGCTGGATGCAAACATTGACAAGCCCATAGATTATAATTTAAGAATTTAAAATTTGTGCTGATTACAGTATTAATTAGAATTGGCCTTCTGAGTATTTTCCCGTGTTTTCTTAGCAGAGTTTCAGCTTTTTGCATTCTGTGATTCTTTGCCTTGAGGACACACTGCCTCCACCAAGAAATATAAAACAGTACCAAAATATAAAACAGAGCAAACCTGGAATGAAAAAATGGCAGTAGAACATATACACCAAAAATGCCAGTTTACAGAAGGTCTACAAGAAGTTGCATTAGTTGAATTTTTGGTCATACTGGGTCATGAATGTTGAGTCTTCAGATGTTATAAATAATACTTTGTGCTAAGTGTATGATTCAATCTCCCAAACATCTGGCTAGCAGAACTTCCAGAGAAAATATGTGCAATTTACTCTCATAATTAAAGTTTGTGTGTCTCCCTATACTAATCTGATTCTCTGGTTTCAGTTCAGCGAAAGCTTGCTAAATGGGTTTTACAGCACATATAGGTAAGAATTTTTTTACATATTAGAATGGATTCATTTAAAGCTGTTGATTAACAGCTATAAGTGATGTGGATGTATATGTGTTTCTGTATGTGGTCCCCTCTTATACTAATTGCAGTTTTAATCCAGCACTGTTTTTTTTTACTTTCCCATAGCTTAATGAACAACTTGCATTACATTTCTCCATTTGCAAATAGTTAACAGTCAGTTGTTGCCATAATCAGCATTTCTGTCTTGGGAAACTCTTCTTTTAAAAAACAAAAAGATTATAGAAATTATTAAAAATTATAATTACAAAAATGAAAACCAACATAAACTGGAAAAAATGAATAAAAAGAAAGTATAAAGTGCAGAAAAGTATGAAAAAATAAATAAGTAGAAAATAAATAAAAATATAAGAATATAAAAAGGAAAAAGAAAAGAAATGTATAAAGAAATGACTTCCCCCTCCATCATAAGTATAAATGTTTTTAATAACCTATCACCTTCTCTTGAAACCTATCAAACAAATGATCTTTTCTTCCCATACCCATCTCTTTTCTATAAACAAATCTATAAAACATCATCATTTCAGTCTTGATGTCAGCAAATATCCATTAAATCCACTTTCAAATCAGTCTTGATCTTGTCAGGTAGAAGTGGTTTCTTTTTCATAACATCTTTGAGACATAGTACCTCCATATAAGCAGATGTCTCTGCTGACACTATTAAAATTAACTTCTGGGTCCATTGTTCAAAAATATCTTCCCTCAAGTGTTGGGCCCCCCCAGTGAGGCACCACCTTGCTGTGGTTGGGGGGCTTCTGTGCTCTGAAGAAGATGAGAGCTCAGCCAGAGATTCAACCATACCGGACAGGTCTCATCAGAGGAGCCAGACGAAGAGTGTCTTCGAAGAGAAAAATATGAGAAGTAAATTACAGAAATCCATACAGGCTCGGTCGTTGCCCAGGTTAACAAGGACCGCACTAGATGTTGTTGGGGATCCTGGACATCTAGTGGAAAATGAGCTACAGGACTCCA
>JANHZU010006716.1:0-14355 GCA_032468055.1 Acrochordus granulatus | reverse complement strand
TCCCAACTGATCCCGAGAGCCCAGTCTCAAGAACAGGGTCTCACAACCAGAAACTTGTGGAGCAAGGCCCCTGGAGGCAAACAGCGATTCTCGGATGGCCACTGCCACCACCACCCCACCCTGGGGTCTTGGCTAGTGCCAAACCTTGAACCTGGCTGGACACATCTCTGAGAGGGCAACCCCCCCAGGAGCCAGCCAGATCTCAGTGATGCATGCCAGGTCAGCCAGCTCCTCCTCAATGATGTCTCTAATCAGAGCAGCCTTATTATTAATAGTGCGATAAAGCATCTACATCTTATGCCAACAACTTAATGTTTAATAATTGGCAAGTAACAATATTTAGTATTTATCATTGTCTACAACCAATATTATGTCACGTCAGAAGAATCAAGTATTTGGCAGTTCTAGATTGATACAGAACAAGTAACAAGGTATTAAGTAGCATTTTAAAAAACCCTCATAAAAAACAAGCTGTGGTTTAATCATGCCACCACAACCACTGTCTTGAGATTTTGGACCATATTCTATCAATACCCTGACCCTAATAGATTATGAATATTTCAGAAGTGTCAACAAATATTTCAAAACTTGAAATGATGTAATTATTTTCAGACTTGCACTACAAATAATAAACATACAACTAATTTCTTTTCATGTACCGCCTGCTTTATGGTTTCAAAACGGTTTGCAAGGCTAGACAGTAAGATAGTATAAATTAATGTGTTGCTATGTTGATGCTCAATGAAGTGACTAAAAACCAGCACCAGGGTTAAACTGTTTGTAAATCAGGTTCCTTCAAAGAGTGTACCTTCAGTCACGCTTGCAAAACCAAATGGTCATCAAGGAAGATCCATGCGTAGAGGACTGCAAACCCACAATACTAGCTGTTTGATAAATCAGCATACTCCACCAAGATTTAGGAACTAGAGGCAAATATTTCCATCTGTGTCATTATGAGATTCCTTTCTCTGTTCATATTTGTTGGTTTAGAAGAGTGTTTCTCAACTTTGGCAACTTGAAGATGTCTGGATTTCAACTCCCAAATTATCCAGCCAGCATGTTGGGGGGGTGGAATTCTGGAAGTTGAAATCCATATATCTTCAAGCTACCACGAGAAACAGTGGTTTTAGAACCTGAGCTTCTTGCAAACCATTAGCCCAGAACCAAAACTGGGAATACTTTGTAGGTGAGTAAAACCACACTGGTGAAGACAAGCAAAACAAGAAGGGTTACTGTGGCCTCGTTATTAAAGGCATTTGCAGGTTGGATTTCAATTTTAAGACAACTTGTTATCTTGAGGTTATGGGGACAATATCAACCCTGAACTTGTGCAGGAAGAAGTGACAGAGCTAAACAAAACAGACAAAGAAAGGAGAAAAGCATCACCAATGTATCCTTTCCACAAAATTATTTATGTATTAAATTTATATGCAGCCAAATTCAAACTATACTCAGCAGCTTACAATAAAACACATAATAAAAACAATTATAAACAGTTAAAAACCTTTAAAACAAACTAACCAGACCAAGTGGAGAGCTAAAAATATATATGGGGGAGGTGAATATTAAACCACCAACCACTTCCAAGATGATGTGCCCCCATTGGAACCCAATGCCAGCTGGCAGAGGCAGGTGTTTAGGCTCTTCTGGAAGGTCGGAAGGGTGGACACAGACGTCACCTCTCAGGACATGATGTTCCACAGGGCAGGAGCCACAGCTGAAAAGGCTCTTCTTCTTGATCCCATCAGCTGAAATTCCTTGACTAATGGGATCTGGAGGTTTCCTCTGGATCTGGTGGGGTGGGATATCCCCATTGGGATGAGAAGATTCCTTTGTTAGCCTGGTCCCATGCCATGAAGGGCTTTAAAGGTCAAAGCCAACATCTTGAATTGCACCCAGATGCAGACTGGAAACCAATGCAACTCACAGAATAAAGGTGTTACATGGGCCATTCTATTGACCCCTACAATCATCCATGCAGCTGCATTCTGCACCAGCTGCAATCTCCAGATGCTCTTCAAGGGAAGCCCCACATAGAGCACATTTCAGTGATCCACAACGAAGTGAGAGGGCATGAGTGACTGAGTGAAGGAAGGGAGCTCTGGTCACCCTCAATTTGTCCATCCCATTACAGTGAAGGTGTGGGCTAGAAGCCTGATTTATTTTTTAAAGCAAGATAAATCACTTGCTAGCTTGTTGACCTGACAGTGTATTCTGGGGCAAAAAACATGAAACCAAACGCAATTATATGAATACAAGTTCCAGATGAAGGGAAATTCTTATATGTCAAGCTGGTACCATCAAACATGCCTACATGCATACATATTTAGGGCCTGACAGTGGGCAAATCCTCTATTGGGGGAAAGCACGTTCCATCCATGTTTGTCCAATACCTGCAACAGTTGATTACACATGATCAAGGAAAGGACAGAAAAACAAGCAGGATTATCATTTGTGATAGAGAGAGAGAGAGAGAGACAGAGATATTTTATCACAGTCTCAGACCAGAAAATGTTGGTTTCTGTTCATACACCGTTCACAACAATCTTATAGAATTAAGCCAATGAATCTCTGAGATATGACAGAGATGGAGAACCTAAAACTCTTCAAGTGTGCTGACCCAAAACTCCCAGTTGCCCACCACCATATTCAGAAACTCCATTCTTGACATGTAGAAACCCTTCTACCACATGAGGCCATGTTTGGGAAGATTCTAGTCCAGTGGCTGGACTAATTCTAATCCACAAGCCATAGATGAGTTCATGCATCATGCTAATCCAGAACCAAACAAATCACATCATAGCTTAGTGCTACCTCTCAGCCTAACTTTCTTATTAAATTTGACCACCCCCACCCCCACAATTGTCACAGGAGTATAATGCATGTTGACTTCAGTTCATTAACTGAAGCGGGCTATAAATTCAACAATCAGACCAGTACTAAGCAACCAAGAAGCCTGAATATAAGTGGAGATGCTCTTCTAGCCCAATGCTATTTTCTCAAAATTAAATTCCACAAACTTCAGTGAGGCTTATTTCAGAGAACGTTGACATTGGATTGAAGCTGGAATAATAACACATACTTTCTTCACCCCCATTAGTGTGATGTAGTAGTTAAAGTGTTTGATTAGGAACCCTGGAGAAACCAAGGTTCAAGTTCACTTTAGCTTATAAGGAAAAGCAAAACATCAGTTTAGCAAATACATTTAAAATGATTAAAAAATGCATAATTGCCAGGCAATAAGTGTAGATGATACAGTCTTCCTTTTATGGCCCAAAGAGTACAAGTAGCTGATTTGGGGACTGCCTCTCCCCAGTCTATCCATCCCAAAAGAACTGGCATAAAGGGCATGTTGTAGGGTCCATCCACGGAGGAAGATCATCTGAGGGAACCCCGAAAGAGAGCCTCTTCTGCCACAGCACCCCCGTTTGGAACAGCATTCTCTCTAAAGCCAGACTGGCCCCAACCCTGTTGGCCTTCCAGAAGGCCTGGCCTGAAGATCTGGGAGTAGTGATATAGAGCCTACAAAATGGCTGTAATGAGATTATGTTCTCCTAACAATCATGGTTTTTAAGACTTTAATATTGTTATTGTGTTGATGTTTATTTGTCTTTCGTTGTCATGATTTTGGGGTTTTGGGGGTTTTTTTTGGTGTGTTTTTAATTCTGAAGACACTCAGAGTCCCTCAGTGAAGGAGATAGGTAGTTTCTAAATCGAATCTAAAAAAATAAAATAAATAAGTAGGCTCCAACATCACTCAGAGGCACCAACTTTCTTTTTTTTTTGTCTTGCTTTGTTTTGTTTTCTCTAGGTTTCAGAGCATACGGGAGGCGGGGGGGACACACGCAAATGCACATATACACACGCAGAGCTCCTTTGCAGGAAGCAAAGCTCAAGGGTGATTACGTAGAAAAACATGTCCTTTTGTTTATTTATCGTAGTATTTAAAAAGACATTCTAAATATAGTTCAGCTTTCTGTAGAATGAGTCTTATCAAACCATCAACGAGCTTCTGGGGTCATAATCGTACACTGCTCTAGGTGATAAAACAGAAAGTTGATTTTCAGAGGTGAGAATCACATGTTTGTTTGCCATCAGCTTGGTCAGGATTTGCAGGTTTCTCTCAATATATTTTCTCCCCCTCCCTTTCTTGGGGTTTTAATTATCCAGCTTGGAATTAACTCATTTGCTCCCTGCTAGAGAGAGAAGGGCTATTGCCGATCAACTCTCTCCCTGTTTCTTAAGCAGACCAGGCTGGGTAGACTCTGTGTCAGGGAATCAGCAGCTGCTCATATATCACGTTAGTCATTAGTGGAGGATCATCCTGGACCTTTGCCCACAGCACCTTGCCGTGGCAGGGAAAGGGCTATAAAACCCTAGGCCCTGTCAGCCGTTGTCATCTAGGTGAGAATTTATCTGGTCTTGGGGTGCCCTCTGACTGGATTATTATGAATAATGAATGAAGCTCTATGCCACGCTGAAGCATTAATAAGACTGGGAGAAATTCTGCACAGGAAGGAAATAGCACCTGAGCTGGTCAAGTCACAGGCAGCGGCAGTGTTTCCCAGGCTTCTCTTTATCGCAACATTCATGGGATCAGAGTATTTTGGTTTTGTTGATCAGTAGTCACTATCAATTTCTTTATATTGCACAGATGAAAATATCTGTTTTGTAAACATGGAAATTCTAGCTTAGGCTGTTCGTTCAGACATTACTTTAGTTCCTCCTGTTGAAGTCATCCATTCACAACAAGTGACAGAATGTTTTTGTTAATGAAAACAAAACCTCTGTCAATGCTTATTCACAAAAAGCTCTCCACAGAAATTGAACGTGATGGTGATACGTGTGAGGATTAGTTGCAAAGTTACTTTCTGCATCACTGTTGTAACTGGGAAGGTCATTAAATGAGGCCATCACTAAATGAGGAATAACTTTAAAAAACAATAAGGTAGAGAACTGGGCTACCAGCTCATCTAGCTCAGTATCACATCTTCTACATTGCTTGACAGCTATTCTCTAAGTTTTTAGGCAGATTTTTCTCTAACAGGATAAACTAACATACATATACACATATCCTGCAACTACTCAGTCTCAACATTGATACTCAGGAGAAGCACGGAGCTGGGAATTTGTTTTATTTTTAAATTACTGCCACTTATTATATTTGTGTTACAAGAGCAAAGGACAGCATATAACCCACTCCTCTTCCTTATTTTTTTTTTTGTAATCATCTCCATAATCTTGTGAGATTGTAATAAACAAAAAGCCATTCATGAATATAGGTGAACTGAAATTTGAAGCCAGTTCTCCTTGATCTTGGCTTGTTCTATAATCTACAGATAGACAACCTGCTGCTTTCCAGAAGTTTTCATAACAATTTAACCAGCTTAACTAAAAAATAGTGTTCTAGACATTCCTACTTCAACCACAGTATAAGACAACCTCTTATATTCCTAATACCCATTTTGGGTTTTTTAGGAAAATTTATAGTATTTCTTACACTATTAGGCAGAAAAAGTCTTTTTGCATGTTAAGACTTTTCTGTAAAGATGAAATGGAGAACAAGTCTCATGGACCAAGAGTCATCTTGGAGTTAAGTATACCATCACCTGTGAGTTATGTATATCCTCTAACCAATACTGGTGAGAGTGGAGGTGTTTACAGGTAAAATTTGTCACCTAAACAGCTGGTGTCTAGGCATAATCGCTGCCCTATTTTTGGTAAATTAACTGATAACAGATAGATCAACCCAAATCTCAACGAAGAAAAAAGAGATGAACATTTCATCCTACCCACCATTCCCACACCTCACATGGCTCAATCAGAAGCCATTAAAATGAAGTGTCCTCTTCCACAAGGAATAAGAATGCTCTTTCGTCCCTTAGGTTCCACTACCTAAGGAAGAGGAGCAAGGATCCTAAAGAAAGAGATTCTTTATTCTCTCATTGCTGTTCAAACTCAACATACCTCAGAATTTAGAATTATTAACAACCTTAATACTTCCTAATATTTGGATTTATGAGTTGCAAGAAGGGGTAAAATGAGTATTTTACATGTTTTAATTCACAAATCTTTTCTAGAGAACCCAACCCCCCAAAATGGATTTATTTCCAACTACTTTCCTTCAGGGACCTTTGAAATGCTATATTGCTACTTTTCATGTTTTTTATTTGCCCTTTGGAACAATAAAAGCTCAAAGGCTCATAAATATGCATTCTGTAAATGTATTATGCTGACAAAGTGTTGCTCAGATAGCTGTTTTCGCCTCCAGGGAATGAATAAGTTTACAGCATTCTTAAACAACAGAGGAAAGGAAAAAGGGGAACAGGAAGAGAGCTGCATCAGCGTAGGGGCAAAAAATGAAACAAAAAAAAATATCTATCTTTAGTGAGCAAAAAGATGCTCACTGAAGAACCAGAAATAAAATAGGAATGTTGATATCATGGTGCAATAATGAGAAAAGAGAGCAAAAAGCATTAACTACTAACAGTCTGTCATCATTATTTTTGTTTTGCTATAAATTATTCTCCTCTAAAAAGCCTTGCACAATTTAACTTAAAAACTCTAATTTTTATTCAACAAGCTTTCAAGGGAGCTCCCATTCCCCCAGTTCAGTTCGTCCTTTATTAGTACCAATCCCTATGAACACCAATGGAGTTTGTTGTTCATGTTTTTACTGTTTTGTCCATCAGGAATTTGGTCAACTGATTGTTAATATTGGAGACATGTGAATGGATGATAATAAAGTATTTTCTCCTTACCCTCTTCTCCCATCATGTTCCATCCAGTCTTTAAAGATCCCATCAAGAAAATGTGACCAAAACCTCCATTGGTCCTTGGCTGCAAATGTCTGAATAATAGAACATTTTAATTGCCTAATTGCAAATAGCCAGTTCATTAAAACATATCAACACACTCAAATTCATTGCAATCAGATGAGTTGGCTAAGTTATGCCATGGACTAAATGCCATTTCCATCCTGACCAGAGGTTGTTGAAGCAAGGAATAAACATTACTAATAATTAGCGTTATTCTGGGATGTCCAATTATGCTGCTGCTGTCTATCTTTTATAATAAAATAAGGCAATTAAATTGGTTAGAAAAGGAACATACATACTGCATCTAGTATTTGTACTCCTTTGTGATTTTGATTTGCTGTCTCCTAATATTTCTTTTCTTTCTTTCTCACAAATCTTCAGTCTTGTTTATTTGCATTGCTGTTCAACTGGACAAGCTGTGGGATGTCACCACAGAACTACAATACCATTGGCAGACTCATATAACTAACAAGATCCAACAGAATTCCCAAATGCTGCTGGGGCAGTCTCTTTCCTGTAGCAGAAACTGAGCATTGTTGAAGAAATGCTTCAAGGACTTGGTCAAATGCTTTGGGAAAGGAAAGCACAAGCCATGGTTACTAGCCAGAGAGAATTCTATGCCCCTGTTAGGCACTCTGGGAACATCGGTTAGTGATAGGTCTGATTCATTCAGGCCTCAGGTCTTGTAGTTTCCTCAGCAGCTGTGGAAAGTCTGATTTCTTTTTTTAAGGAGAGGGGTAGGCAGATATGGAGGTTATCTCTTGGTCTTCACCTTCAAGGACAATTCCCCCTCTTTCCTGTTTTATGGGTTCTGCATGGAGGTCCCAGAATTGTAACAGTAAGGAGTGGGGAGTGGGTGTTCTTCCCTTGCTTGAATATCTGACTTTTCCCACTGCAGTGGCAACTAAGGTCTTGACCTCTACAGTGAAGATAATCCAAAAAGCATGCTTCTAAAGATGAGAAGGGGAAACCTACAACAGGAGCATTTCTTCCTCCCCCTTTCCCTGGTAATTCAATCCAATCGGGAAGCCGTAAACTTGCATTTTCTCCTCTTTTGGCCTCACCCCAAATTGTATATCTCTGGGGTGGTGGCATACTATCAAGACTAAGGAAGGTATTGGTGAAAAGTACAATAGACCTGCAACTGAGGAAAAAAAATCTGTCTCCTCCTATAGGAAGAAACATTAGAAAATCTTCTATCTCTGCCTCCACAGCATATTCCACTCATATTTTCATTGCAAGAAAATACCATGATTCTGTTTGCCACAAATGATGAAGATTCATTTGTCAGTGGTTGAGAAAAAAGTACACAACAGAAAGCCAGTTGTTTCGGCTCAGTTACAAGGTTCAAACACCTTAGATTCATTATATCTGAAACATACAGGACTTATTTATTCTTCTTTCTTGCTTTGTCTTTTGTGCTCCTGTTGCTGTGAATCCTTAGTGATTATCCATGCAAGACACAACAAACCATGAGGACTAACACTACATTTATTGTAAGGTTGCAGTAAGAAATTTTTGCAAGTCTGAAAGTACATTTCTTCCCCCTCATTTTTACAGTCAAAGAAACTAGGGAGGGTCCCATCTGTGATGTTTGCTATGCCTCCATTCCCTCTGTGAGCTTAGTTGCCTTTATTTCACTGTTGCCTGCCTTCTCTGAGAATAGTTGTTCTAAATATTTATATTAAAATATAACCTAGACAGACACAATATTGCTTTTCTAAGGAATCCAAAGCTGAGGTGAATTTTGCATTTGGGATGGATGTTGTGGTTAAGATATTGGATGCAGAGTAGGAAAACCAGGTTGTAGCCCATCATTAGCCACAGAAGCTCTCTGGATGATCCTCTTTCTCAGACCAACCTGGCTCACAAGATGGTTGGTAAGGGGGGAAAATGGAGAAGTATGTATGCCATGTTGAGCTCCTATACAAAAAAAAGGATGAAATAAAAATCTAATAAATAAATTTGCTAGCTAATAAACCTGCTCACTTCTTACTGGGACTTTCATAGTATATACATATAAACCAGAAACCCAGATTTAGGCAAGGCTTCAGTCTCAAAGCATTAGCTTGAACATTCTTCCTTGAGGAGCATGAATAACATCTACTGTCCATTGTTTAAGTTTGATAAGCTGAGTTTTGTGTGTTTATTTTTGGCAGAAAAGCAACAGAGGAACAGCAACAGATCATTTTCATCTGTCAATTGCACTGCCTTCCTTGTAAAAAAAAACTATGACTTTTTACAAAGCTTCTAACTTCTATATATTTTGATTTCAACACCATTTTTAGCCTGTGGCTGGTTATATCCAGCATTGTATTTGAGAAAAACATCAGTTCCATTCACATATATATCAATCAGATACTATCAAATACAGAGAAATGTGTACAAGCTTGCCTTGTATCATTTGCCTGCTACAGAATCACTTACATAACATCATGGAACATCTCCTATAATCTAATTGAAGAAAAACCTGAGGATCACATCTGCTTATTTCCATTTGCTAACTGTTATACTGGTACTTCATTAAAAACAAAAATCCAGTTTAGGTTGGAAAAATTCCCACTCTGAAACTGAGGAAAGCACTTGCCAGCCTCTAACTATCAAACTAGATATGTCAATAATTTGATTCAGTATAAGACAGTTTTGTATATTTCTAAAATACTTGAACATAAGAGGTAACATCATTGCCATATAAATTTTATACTTCTTGAGACTTCATAGAAAACAAAACAAGAGTCCCTAAATAACCAAAAGAAAAAAATACAATTGTCCAGAATCTATATTGTAGAAGTTATTTTCTTACCATTTTTTGATAATAATATGTGGTCTAAGCAAACTTTTCTGATCTGTTTCTTTCTGTTTGCTTCTACATATGCCACTTAAAAATCATCACTATAATGGTCACATAATATGTAATATAATAGAAACATTGTTATGCGGGAGCTGATGGAAATAACATACACAATCATATATGGTCTCTCTTCTGCCAATCTTATCGAGCAAAGCTTTGCTGACAATCCTTTTCCTTTCTTTTTATCCATTGATAGGATTTTTTTTTCATCCACGTGTTTCTTAATCAAAAGAAAGATTTCCTCACAGCTCCAGACATCAGAAGAGTACTTTTTTCCCCCCTTTACTGTACTTTTCTCTTTTTTGAAAGCTATTACAGTATCAAAGACTTATTCTGTCTGGAATCTAAGGTGAATCACTAAAATAATCCTTCTGGGATACAGATGAAAAATGAAGCATACATGTTGGCCAGAAATATCTAATGCAATCAATTTCAAGAGGGGGATGGGAGGAAAAAAAAGAGAAAAAAAAGCTCTAATACTTCCCTGATGCAGAAACTGGCAGCTATCACACAGTTTTCTAAGTTGGTTAGGCTTTCTGGATTGATAATCCTACTTCTGTTGAATGTTCCTGCTGAGTGCAACATAATAATGTCGTAAAATCTTGTCACATCTAATTAGTAGACAGGAGAAAGTGATTTCTCACTGCTCAGAATATTTTAGAGCATGGTAAGAGTTGGAAAGGATATCAGAAGAAAACTAATAACAATGAGCAGGATGAGGTTGTCTGATAAGGACACATGGCCAGTTATTTGAGCCTTCACTTCCAAATCTTTGCATGTCACATCACGAAATATTGGACAACAGTATTCCTCCCAGTGACATTTGATGTCATCAGGGTATTTCATTCATTAGCACACAGATGTGGGAGAAAAAAGGGTGCAGCCAGAGGTTAAGAAGGGAATCAGCCTGGAGCTACTACGCATGAACAAATGCCAAAAGGTCCTACCCCTCGTGAAGACCATTAATCGTATCTGGGGAGTACAGGTACTTGACAGGCAGTTGGAGAATTTGTGACCTTCTAGCTTCAATAACCCTGTTGACTAGAACTGCACTGAGTAAGCCTTATCCTTCGAGCCTTATGTATTTGGTAATTGGCAGATTCCCTTCCACGTCCTCTTAACCATCCTGACTTATTGGGAGTCAGGCAGCATACCAATTAAATAATAAATAAAGATAAAAATAAAATAGACTCCTTTTTGTACAAATTGAGAAAGAACAAAGAGTGGTGATGTGGTGAGGCATGTGTGCGCAAAAAATGGAAAGGCAGTTATTCAAATAGGAAGGCTGCATCTATTTCAGATGACAAGGTTGTGCACAGCACTTGCTAACTTATTATAGCTTTATCTTTTGCAAAGTGATGGTAGGAAATACTGATCAGGTACGCAGGAATAGTTCAGAGTTCTCTATGAACAAGAGCTGTGCATTTTTTAATAATGGGATGGGTTTAGTTTTCATTGATACATACTGTTCTAATTGTACCTGATTTAGTGCAAGGGCCAGGAGGCACATTAGGCATTTTGAGAACATGCCATGGGAACTGTCACAGAGTGACAGTGTTGCCATGGAGGGTGGGGTGAACCACAAAATACCCAGGACAGAGGCGATGGTGGTGAGGCAGGATCCAACAGTGCTCACGTCAAAAACACTGTTATGTAAACATTGAGCAGGTTCTTCCTTATCTCTAGGCTTTGTTTGTCACTGGTACTTTCTGCACATCCCTGAGCAATTAAAAACCAGAACAGCATTAATGGTGAATTGGCAATCACAAACCAAACAACCTTGCAGAATTAAAGAAATTTGATATATATCCTGTGTTTTTCTTCCAGGCTAGAGAAAACGTTTGGTAAATTGACGACTTACACTAAATTCAAACTGATGGATTATGAAGCATAGAAGAATCTTTCCAGGGTTTTTCACCTTTATTTTTCTTGTTGTTTAATCTTGTGCTACTTTGTGATGAAAACTCCCACTCCTAACAGAACACTGCAATACAAACTTAGTGATATAGGAATAGAATGCTATCAAGAGTCTCAAGAGCATTTCTTCTCCTATTCTTACGAAGTTCAGAAAAACAAAATAATGCATAGAATTTGCTTCAGTATTTCTTTTTTATTTGTTGTAGTTGGCAGGGAACATAGAAACATGGATTAGGAATTCTGAAAATACTGTACCCACGCGTCTCAAGAGTCCCAGATTGGAGTTGACATTCTCATTGATTTTAGGTATTTTGCAAGGCTTTTAAATCATGGTTCGTTGATTAAACCAAACTGGCTGGTTTCACAAACTGTACTAAGCTCCAAAACATAGTAGTTAACTTGTACTGGTTTATGAATTCAGTCAGTCACTATTTTCTCAATCTCATGAAAAGCTTTCTGTTCTAGACTTATAGGTCATTGTTCATTACCCCTTGATTTTGGTCTACAATAAGCCAAAATATTTTTATATAGTGAGAATCTAAGCTGAGTGTGAAGAGGTATGTCTGTTTAAGAATAGGTGAGAGATTTTAAACCAAAAGTAACAGGAATCAGCAGAACAAAACATATACTTGTCATATTGTAAGTCACAATTGCACCACACCCTGCAATATAACAACAGCAAATAACAATCCATGAGGGGAAAAATCTGAACAACCAATAGACCACAGCAAAAGAGAGAGAGAATGTATCTAAGGATTACCCAGATTTCTGCAGCCCAGAGATGGTAGCTCTAAGTTACTGTATTACATTACATAGTTTAAGGAAGCAGAGTCAAGAATCAAAGCTGGATTTTTGATCAGTTATAATGGATTTACTCAAGTAATACTCACCTCTTAACTGGATGTGGGACTCAGGGCTACTATGTCTAAATTAAATCTGTAATCCATTTAGATTTACTGCTTCTGGCAGTAAACAGAAACAAACATGTGAAATAAAAATTTCACTTCAATCTGGTCCAACCATTCAAACAAACCCTTCGCTGACTACTGCAAGAAATAAAATGTTTACTATGGGAGTCTTTAGTAGGATTGGCTGTACAAGGGATTCCTTAATCCTTTGCTTAAAGTTCTAATTAGGAAAAGAACAATCTGAACAGATGGTATTATTTAATATACTCATTAACGATGTGGAAACAGAGGGTGAACAATTTGCAAGTGACATAATTATTTAGGATAGATATAATTAGAGGAAAATTGGTCTTTAAGGCCAAATAAATGGTTGAATTCATAATAGCCAATGGTAGTGAGATGGGAGAAGCTATATTGATCAATTCAAGGTAGTAGCCATAAAAACAAGATGGTACACATAAAAACACAGGAAAAAAAAGTCCAGTTGCCATGACCCAATCTCCAGACAACTCCACCTGGATGACTGAGAATAAAGACAGCTGTTACTGAAATAGCAAAAATCCACTTGGCAAGGCATTCACGTCTGTAAGAATGCTCTTAAAAATTCACTGGGTATGGATATTTGAAACATTTTTGCCTTTTGACATCCTATTTTGATGTGGAATAAAAAAGAAAATGATTGAAGATCAACACGTGATAACTTCCATTAAGACATTCCTGTATTCACACAATGATCTCTCAAAAGATGAAGAAATAGCTATTCCAAAGAACACATTAGTAATGAGGGGGATATTGTCTTGCCAGTCAATCATCGAGTTCTATCCTTAAAAATGGAAATCAGTGGCTAAGTCATTTTGAGAAAATTCCAGGAGACAGTGGAGGACAGGGAGGCCTGCTGTGCAACAGTCCATGGGGCCACGAAGAGTGGAGAGACTAAACAACAACAACAAAAGCTAAGTAATTCTTATTTAATCGTTGTTTAGGTTGTGCTTGAAGACTTTGATCCCTGCAATTTAAGAAGAGCTAGATGCTACCAAATAGCTGGTTTTGGAATCAAAGAACCACATAAGATATACAGTATACTAAAAATTCTGATGTTGGACTGAAATTTACCATTATCTAGAATAACTTTGAACAATATTAAATATTCCAGCTGGTATACTAAATTGAATACAAAATCCCATGCTTTTGATAATTTGAATTCTAATTATTTACCTGTAGACATATTTTCCTCCTAACAATTATTTGGAAATATTTTATAGGAAAAATTAAATAACAACAATAAAATGTTTCATTTGTATGTCCTGTTGCATAGTAAAAATAATGCCAAGAGAATTTGTCATCCTACCATGTACAGTGGAACCTTGGATTGTGAGTAATGTGCTTTCCAAGTGCTTTGCAAGACGAGCAAAAAATTTTAACAAAATTTAATTTGGTTAACGAGTGAAAACTTTCAAGACAAGCATCGCGCAATTAACTTGCGTGGGAAATCTCACAACTGAGCCAATGGTTCGTCTCTCTCGCTGCATAAAAAGTGTAAATTAAGTGAAACCAGTAGTTTTAGTGAAAGTCATTCAAGAGAAAGAACTCCCGAGATTCAAGTTCCAGATGTTCTATGGAAGGAGATTCTCCTTCCAAGCAATAACTCTTGTCTTCCTCTCCTCTCTCTCATCTCCCTTGCACCAGCTGTGACTCTTTTCAAACTGTAAGATTGACCCTCTGTCTTCCTTGTCACACAGTCATTAATTTACACATACAGAGCCCTCCTAGAATTACACCATCCAGCCCATCCCCCTCCTGCTCATCTCGTCTCCCCCTCTCATAGCACCTAGGCATATTATGATAAGAACATTTCCAAACC
>JANHZU010006715.1:50894-63215 GCA_032468055.1 Acrochordus granulatus | reverse complement strand
CAGCTGATATTTAAAATTTACTCCAACACAGATTATCACTTAAAAAAATTGGAATAATTGGAGCAAAACCGGTCTTAAGGAGCTGTTAAAATTCATCACTTTAAATGTATAATTCTAGGGCCAGGGGATTATTGGATGGTCTGGCACTTTTGTAGCCATGAAAAATTTAGCAAGCCATGAGAATGGTATATTTCTTTTTTTAATAGCAATGTGATGCAGACAACCAGGAACGAAATATCTCTTTTTAATTCATCAGAATGTTTCATGAAGGATTTTTTCTCCTCACCCTGACAGAATAAGCGGCATCACAAACAGATCATTTAGAAGGGAGAGTGCAACTAAGTTTTCATCTGCATCATGTGAGTACATTGAGAAATAACCTTTCTAATAGAATTACATGTCTGCTATCTAAATTTCAGTTGCTGTGTTCTTAATAAATTTGAAAATGTGTAATTAGAGCTGTAACAAGAAGGGAGACAGAAAACCAGGCTTGTTAAATCTAGGCATGAATTTTGCAAACTAACATTGCTTGATTATGTGCCATCAAGTTAGTGTCAACTCTCAGCAATCACATAGATATTCTTCATGATAATCTACCCAAGGAGTGGAAAATGGTACATCATTTTCACCACTGTAGCTGAGTTCATCTAACTAACTGCTGATGGCTATCCTCTTTTTCTTTTCCCTTCCACCTTTCCCAGGACTAGAGCCTCTTCCAGAGAACCGTGTCTTCCCATAATGCATCTAAAAGTTGATAATTTGTGCCTCAAGTGTAAACTCCTGGATGATTTGTCCTGTTACCAATCTGTTTGCTTGAATGTCCATGGCATTTCAGGAAAATCTCCAAGAACAAATTTCAAAGGTATCAATATTCTTTCTAACCTGCTTGTGTCCACCACCCCACAAAAATAAATAAATCTGAGCTTTAAAAATGGTAAGGCTCAGCATCTTAGCAGATTCTTAAGTTGGAAATTGGTTTTCTAAGAGACATATGTTTTTAGAAATATTTTCATATAATCACTGTTTGTCCAGGAAAGAAAACCAAGAATGGCAGGGTAGTACATAATGACTGCAGCTTCAGTATTCTCACTGCAATAAGTTTTCACTCCATGATTCATCTCAGCCATACCTTTATGAGTAGGGCAAGAAATTGAGAAATTGTCCACAGGGGTTCATGGAATCCTTTGTCCAATTTTAGATGAACCTCTCTATGGTTTATTACACTTTTGCAAATTGTTTGGAAAAGGTCATTGCTAAGTGGCAGAGCAGTGATTTGTGGAACATCTCAGCACACCGTTCTTTTCTTTCAAATGCTTCCTTTGCTGTATTAAATGGACAGCAGTTGAAGTGTGTAATCATTCATTTCCTATATCTGTTGTATAATTTATTAGTTATGTTAAAATAAAAAATCAGCATATCAAATAAACAGCAGTGTATACAATTAAAGAAAAACCCGAACAGCATCAACTATTAAAAATCATACAACAATTTAAAAAATCACTGGATTAAGACAATATCTTTAAATCAAATGTAGGAAAAGCTCAGAGGAAAAAAAGCACTAATAAAAAGTCCAAATAGTTCTCTATTACACAAAACAAGAGTGTTCTTTACAATTGGTGTCTACTATGTTGTAGATCCAAATGTAATTGCAATGATTCTTCAGCGCATCATGATCTACTTACCACAAGAAAAAGCCAGGTGTTGCCAGAGAATTAAGGATTTCCTCTGGACCTCTCAAGGTTATCCCTCTGCCTGCCTTTTATCCACTAACATGCAGCTGCTGCTTCATGCCTTTTTTCCAGGTCACACAAACATGGAACACGCACTCTTGGAGTCTCCTGCTGATAAGATGTTGCTAGGTTTTGCTCATTGTTATATTTATTTTTGTTATTTTACAAAATATGTTTCACTAATTACTGCTCAGGTCAGATTCCCCTCTCATCGGTGTTCATGAACAAAGAATATTTCATCCTCCAGTACAGAGGGGGCATCAGAAGGAAGTTCAGATTCTGCTGCTGAATTGCTGAATGATTGACATGCAGGACTGTGCAAAAGTCTCAGGCCACCATTAGATTTGTTATTTTAGCAATGGCATAATGACCACATATCTCAGTCTCTTTATTGGAATACAACCAGAAAATACAGGAAATTTGTATGCAGTATTCAAAGGCAGGAAAAAGCAGAAGAAACAGCTTCCATAGACTACAGTGGCAAGTATTTAGTACTGACTATTTAATACTGACTTTTGCCTGGAGAAGCCATTTTGTTCTGAAAATCGAGTTTGTTTAAATTTTGTGTACATATTTCCTGTATTTTCTGTCTGAATCTTAATACAGAGACCAAAAAATAATCATGGATGGTCATTAAAACACTGCTAAAACAAAGTGAGTGGTGGCCGAAGAATTTTGCACAGTACTGTATATTAGTAAACTTTTCAGGCTCCCACTCATCTAAGAATTCAGGTAGTCCTCAGCTTATGACTGCAATTGGGCCTGGAATTTGTAGTGGTAAAGCACAATATCATGTGACTGCATTGCTTCGCAACAGCAATCCTGACAGTTCCCATTGCCATTATTAAGTGAGGACCATGGGTTGTTAAATTGTGTCCCAGGCAAGCAAGTCAATAGGTGAGAGCTATGGGAGGGTGGGTGGACGAGAGGGAAAAGGGAAGGACTTGTGATTTGATTCCATTGATTTTGCTTGTGGGAAGCCAGCAGGGAAGGTTTCAAATGGGGATCCTGGAACACTGCAACCATTATAATTATGAGCCGGTTGCCAAGCACCTGAATTGCAATCACACAACCATGGGAATGCTGCAACAGCCACACCTTCAAGGACTGGTTGTAAGTTCCCCTTGTTCAGTGCTGTTATAACTTTGAACAACTGCTGAGCAAGTGAGTGTAACTGAGGACTATTTGTACTATCAGCAAAAATTCTTCTTTGCCTCCATTAATCTGCTAAATCAGGTTTGGATACTCATGAACAAAACAGCTTTTCATCAGCCATAGTCTTACAACACAAGTCCATATCTTCCACTCCTAGCTGTGATTGAGAAAGCCTGAAGGGTTGTTTTTTTTAAAGCTGCATAGTTTTATTTATGTATTTAAATATTTATTTAGACAGTGTGACTCTGGGTGGCATAGCACAGAAACATACAATAAATCAAAATAAGAAAAATAAAGAACAAACATCTAACAGGCTGCACACACACACAATATAAAATGGTGACCAAACACGCAACAAAAATATCATAGGAGAAATTCCCACATAACCAGCCTCTAATGTCTGGGGGACCAGCAAATAATAGTTTCCTTTCTGGATTCACGGAAACATGGCTGGTTCCTTAATAACTGAAAAGAGTTTCTGCATATAGTCTGAAGTGTACATTTCCCAAAGTGATTTTGATTTAAGGTACTTGGAGATTTCAAAATGTACTCAGTTCTAGAGTATCTGTGAAATACATCCAAGGTCACAAATGAGTGAGAAGGGAAAAAAAATTACTCAAGAAAAAGACAGGAGTTCAGTAAAATGTTCTACCTGTTGACACAATTTCTTTCCTCCCTCCCAGTTTCTTCCATATATGCCCAGTTTCTTCCATCAGCTTCCTGGCAACATTGCAGTTTTAGGACCACCTATCTGAAATATTGAAGGACCACCTATCTGAAATATTGAAGAGCCGTTCTCCACTCACGATATGTGGAAGAACCAATTGCCCATTGTCCCCCATGAAATAGCATCAAAGGCTAAAGGGAAAATCTCTCTAGACTCTTGAGTGCACAACTCTCTCTAGACTCTTGAGTGCACAACAGCTGTATCTGTCACACACAGTGCAAACAGCCGAGGGACAAAAAATCAGCACTATTTGACCAAATGATTTTGGAAGACTTCAAGAGAAGAAAGATCAACTTGAATGTAGCTTGGATTGATTACAAGAGGCATTTGACTCCCTGCCACATGACTGGATAATCAAGTGGTGTGGTGCAGGTATGGTGCTCTGGTTTAGTGGTGAATTGGCTGAGGAATGTATGTAAATGTCTTCTCTTTCTTTGTATTCCTGTATTTCCAATGGGTCTGCAACCTGTCTGTCTTCCTACATTTTTTCCTATATGGGAAAGTGTGAAGAAAAGATTCTTCCTACTGAGATTTTTCTATACAATGCTTGTCTTACCACAAAAGAAAAATCCTGTCCACAACAAACTATATAGATATATAATACAAAGTGCATAAACCAAATTTCTGATGTTTTGCGAACAATGCTGGCGCCTCCAAATCATCAGATCATTTCTTCTTTTTGGAAGAGGCATATTTGGAGAGAAACCACTTCGTTTCAGAAATTTTGCAAATCTCAATGGATTTGGGATTCATCTGAATAAAATGATCTTCCATTTGGGGGTGCACTGTTTGGCTTTTTTTTTTCTTGTTTGTTAATTTTGCATCCAAGATCTTCAATTGTAATTGCAGCTATACATCAGTTGGTTTATGTCTTATAGTAAGCTGGTGCTTACATTTGATATTATGGTGTTGGCATCTTTTAATACTTGTGCTGAATGTTTTTTGTAACAAGCTTTAATGCAGGCAACCTTATTCTGTTGTTTTTGTGCTATTCTAGATATTCAGTAATTCTTTGTTTCACTTCTTCTTCTTCTTTAGTTAAAAGGCTTTGTTCTTCTGAAAAGAAGCAGGAGAGAGTGTACCTCATATGAGAATGAAAATATTCAATCCCAATACTGCTTTCCTCTGCTACCCAGTCTCTACTGTCCAAGCTAGTTCTGAGAAAGCTTTGATTTCTTTGCCCTATCTAGGCCTTTGCTGTTCTTCTAATTCTACTTCTGTGATTATTTTATTTCATATTGTAAATTGATGTTGATCTACTAGTCTCTGTTATGTTGCTTCTGATTCTGGATGTTGTTCTTTCTGGAAGTAGTGCATTATTTTCAGATATTCTCATTAGATTTGGTCTATAATAGCAAATATTATTTCTTTGTTTTCAGACTTTGTATGTTTGTGATGGGTAGGCAACTTTTCTTCCAGTAGTGCTGCAGGTTCTGGCCCTGTTGTTCAACTTGTAACGCTCCTGAGCCCTATATTGCTATCAGATGCAATATAGGAACTCCAACTTCTAGTGCAGTTCTTATTGTTCCAGGTGATGGCCAATCAGAATAGGTATATAGAATATATAGAAATATATATTAAATATATAGAAATAACTTACATAAGTTATTTCTCACATATTGTTTATGGAAAAGATGTTTTTATCTGGCTCTGTTGAGATCTGTGAGATATAGTTGAATCTCTGACATAGCTCTCATCTTCCTCAGAGCACACAAGCCGCACAACTATGTCAAGGTAGTGCCTCATGGGGATTATTAGTACAACTACTAGTAGTAGTATTTTATCTCACCATAGAGAGAAAAAAAGAGAGAGAGTCAGTTGAGGACAATGAATATACCTAATAATCCTGCCTCCAAAAACAACCCTATGAAGTGGGTTGTGCTGAGAAAAAGTGAAGGATCCAAAGACATCCAGCAGTTTTCCTGCCTAAAGGAAAGCCTCAAACATACAACACATTGTGATATACTTCATGAAAAGTTTTTAGGAAGCTAGAGAGAAGAGAGAGAGGGAGAGAAATATATCAGTACTATTTAAATAAATGATTCAATGTAGTAAATGGGTAACTAAAAGTCTGTCCACTGAAAAAGGTGTGGTATGTGTATGCTGAAAGGATCCCTCATCTCATGCTACAGTCTTTGTAATAACTGTATTCATCTGACAATTGCATGTTTCAACCACTTCCAAGGCTGCTCCACTTTCAAATTTCATGCAGTTCTGTAAAAAGCAAACATGAAGTTCCTATTCATTGACTTTCTCATAATAGGAAATTGAGACATTTCTTGTTTCTTAGGTTTGAAGAAAGATTCTTACTTGAGACAAAATGGACTGAATATGCAGTGGGCTAAATAAATTGGAGACATTTATGACATGTACACTGTCCAAAGAGAATCTTGCCTTTCATTCCCAGTCCCTAAATGAAAAGTCTATATTGATTCCAAATTTTCTTAAATTGTCTTATTCTACCATATTTTATAATAGATCAAAAATATTGTAAGGAATTGGATCTGAAATATTCATCTGTCATGTTGATTACAGATTCTCTAAGATTAGCAGTGCTTTCTTTACTTCTGTTTCATGGATTTCATGAAACAGGAAAGTATTTCAGAGACAGTATTCCAACAAATAGTATGGCTAAAATGGTTGTAATATTAGCCACATTTGCTTTGCTGTAGTGTGAAGAAAGGCCTCCAATATACAAACATATCATCCACAAATGCAATTTGGTCATAATTATTCAGCCATAGCCCATCCCTATAACATAATGATAAATGCTTGTATTTACTAAAATCATAATATGCCAAATATTCAAATCTATACTGTTTAGATCATCACAGTAACACAGTTTCATCTCCCTGTCACTGAAGTAGGCATTAGCCATCTGCTCCTGCCTGGATCTGTAGAATTTTTTGCTCAAGATGTGATCATGTGTCAAAAGGGCATAAGCAACAATTTATTTCACATACATAGAACAGGAATTCTAAGCTTTAGCATCAGCTATAAAGGTCAAGATAAGTTAATGGAAAGGAAACTTGTCCTTCCTAAATACTTAGAATATTTCAGAACCCATCAAATTTGACGGACACTGAAGCCCAAGTATTGAGTTTGTGCAGAAATTACTATTATACCATCTAAAGTTCAATTTCTCAGTTGAGTTTTGGCAAATGACAATGGAAGGAGTTGTAATCTGAAACTTCTGCTCCTACGAGAAGTTTGACCAATGATTACCAGAATATCATATTAGACTTGCCACCAAAAAGTTACCTAAAAGGAAATTGTTTGTGACTAAGGCTATATCATTTTTTCAAAGTGTTCCTCTTCCTCCACTGGTGAGAGCACTATTGGATTTTTTTACCTATCCTCTTTTATTATTGATTGCTTTTGGGAATAAGTAGGAAATAGGTATATTCAAAATACTGAAAGCGTATTTCCTACATTTTTCACCATTGGGTATACAATTCTGTAATTGGAAGGATTTAGAAACAGAGGAAATAGCATCTTCAGAGACGCTAAGTATCAGAGAAATCTGCTAGCAACTTTTGTAATTAATGAATTTTATTAAAGGCATAAGTTTGTGTAAGCTACAGCTCACTTCATCAGATGTAGTGGAGTGGCTAGACTAATGAAAGATTTGAATTGAGATGAGGCAATGGGGGAGAAGGGGAAGATAGAAGGCTGGATGGTTATGTTGATAGAGGTGACAGATTACAAGTACTTTATCCATTAGCCATTATAAAGTGTTAATAATCTATTGTGTTTGATAAAACCTTTAAAACAGCTTGAAACCTTTAGATGTATGAATTCAGTCAGTTGTGCTTGCAAAGTCTTACTTCTTTCCCAGATGGCTACTTTGAGATCTGTAAGAGAGTTAAAATGCTTTGATATTACTTTGTCCTTAAGAACATAAGCAGTGCCCTACTAGATTGGACTCTGGCCTACGTAGTCTAGCAGTCTGTTCTCGACTGGCCAAGTAACTGAACAAGGAAACCTAGTAAACTCTCAGCCAATGACCTTCAAAGGAAATCATCGTGCTATCAAGGCTAATAGCCATTGATAACCATAATTTTGAGTCTTGATACCAAACCTGTGTCCAGTAATTATTTTGGGCAAAGTTTGACTGTTTCTCCAACATAGAATCCAAAGAGGCATTTCTGGAAAGATGGCATATATCATAAGCCAGAAAAAGCATGTACTGACTGAAACATCTAATTATTTTATTGAAGCCTATCATGATGAAGTTGGTGTAAATATGGTGGCCAAAATATACGTCTGGATTTGTTGCAAGGACCAGTTCCTGTGTTCTGTTATTTCTTATTCCTTGTGAGAATATCTATATATATACATATGGGCCTGCCACCAGTGTCAGAGAAAATGCAGTATCATTGTCAAGATTATGTAGATAGGTTGTAGATTATTAATAATAGGTTAATTATTGGACCAATTAATGAGAGAACCAACGGAGTTGAGAACCAACTTGAGAAACCTTGAGAAGCACCAGAATTATTTTTCCTGTTTTTTGATGTGCCTTTTAATAAGTAATCCCTGATAATTGGTCTGGTACTGTTGATTTGTCTAATGAACTCATTGGGTGGGTAGTTCAGTTCCCTGAATGTGTGGTTTGCATCTATCCTTTGAGTATCTCTGTCAAGTAGATCAGTAAAAATGCAACTGTAGTGTAGAGTCTACAATTGATAGATTTCATGGTGTGTCCTGGATGGAAGTTGAAAGCATGTAGGTACACATTGGCACTCTGTAGGTTTACTGTATAATATATAATAAAGACAGAGATCAAGGGGAAAATAAAAGAGCCACTGAGAGACAACTTGGAGTCAGTAAAATAATCAGAATTAAAGACTTCTATTTTATAGAAAGAAATTGTTTACAAACTTAGAAGATAAACAAGGAAGGAAGTAAGGAAGGAAGGAAGGAAGGAAGGAAGGAAGGAAGGAAGGAAGGAAGGAAACAGGGAAAGAGGGAAAGAGGGAAAGAGGGAAAGAGGGAAGAAAGAGTGTTGAAATCAATAGAAAGTGGAGAAAAAAATACTTAAAGAAACTAAAGAAGAATACTATTTACCCCTTCAAAATTACATAACATAGTTCCCTTTCTCTCCATATACAGCTCTTTTTGAACAGTAAATCCAGAAATCACTGATTTACTTTTATCTATTTTAGATAAGAGTCCATAAAGTGTTTCCAGACTTTTATAAAATTAGTCATTTTTTTTCTTCCATTCAATCACATCTAATTCTTGAAGATTGCCTGGACAAGTCCCTGCAGTTTTCTTGGCAAGTTTTTTCAGATATACTTTGACATTGCCTCTTTCCTAGAATTAAGAGAAAATGACGAGAACAAGGTCACCATTTCCAGCCTGATGCCTTTCACCAAATTGGCTCTCAAAAGTAGTCATTATTCCCTCTCTAATCAATTTAACCATTTCCCCAAAACCTACCATAATTCAAAGTCTATTTCTCCAATGTGAATATTTTTTTATTCTTCCATCTTTGTGGATATAAATTCTTATTAGTATAAGAATTGGAGATTTCTAAAAGAGAGAGGGTCTATTTCAAAGAGAAGAAAAGCAGAGATAAAACTCAGAAAAACTAGGAAAATGTATAAGCTATGGAGACACAGATAGAAACCAATAAATAGATCCAGGGATGATCTGTGTTATCAGTTTGCCCAAGATAAATAAAGTCCACTAATTATTTATTGTGAGCAAAAAATGCACAATGCTACCTTCTCCCTGCCCTAGGCAGTTAAAAAAAAAACTCTGTTCCTGCTACACATCAAATGTTATTTTAGATTTGTGCCAGTACAAATGGTGCAATCAAGTTTACTTGCTTCACCTCTATGTCATTATAAGCAAATATCTCCATACTAACTACACACTGGCACTGTGGCAGGAATGTTCCCTCCCTTCATCAGTGGTTCCAAGGTTACTATCTTACAAAGCTATTTTGTATGGGTTGCCTTTTGCTTGGAAGAAATTTGGATTAGAATTTTGTTTTGTTTTACAAGTTCAAGTAGAAAGGTGAAAAATGGCTAAAGTTCAATCCCATCTATTGTGTGCAGCTGCAACCAATAAACAAACTTTTGTAAGACACAAGGAAATGTGTCCATTGAATGCTCAGTATTGTTTAAACTGTGAAACTGTACAGGGAAGAAATCACCCCTTAACTTTTTTAAAAAAAATATTAGTGCATTTTCAAATTAGCCAATATAAAATAAAATTGAACAATTCCCTACATACAAAAAAAAGAGAAAAATAATAAATGAAAATATATTTGCCAAAATGCAGCTGAGAGACAATGTAAGAACTGTTTTGAATGTTACTGAATACAATGTCAAAATTAGTCGAAAGCAGCTCTAATTTTTTTGGGTGCAGAGAAAGCCTTTGACAACTTAAATTGGGTCTTTATGCTTAAAGTCTTGGAAGATATGGAGAGAAATTTATTCTGGGTATAAAAGGAATATACACATAACAACAAGCAAATATCATTATTAATGGAGAAATAACCAAACCATATGAGATTCAAAAGGGTAGAGGCACAGATGTCCTTTAGCTCCTTTACTGTTCATATTTATTTATTTTATATGCCGCCGAAATCCAGAGGTTATTGATACTGGAAGTTTTGAATATTAGACAAGATAAAAAAAATAAAGGGGATAAAAATAAAAAAGGAAGTTGAGAGCTTTTCCTGAAGTTCTAGTTATATTTCTGTAAGATCCAAAAACTTGATGAAGAAGTTAATGACTTTGGCATTTTAGCGGGCTTCAAAATAAATAAACAGAAAATAAACATCTGTACTTTCAAATTCTAGTGGGGAACTGCCAGTCCTTTTGAGAACAAACCAGCCTGATGTGTCCAGAGGGAATCACCTCACTCCTGGCAGCCAATAGAGGAAAAGAAGGGAGTTCTGGAAGGTTTTGGTTGGAAAAGTTTGGTGTCTTTTGTGAGGAAGACAGCTGTAATCCTGGGTGAGGGGGTGATCTCAGGCAAGGTAGAAAGCGAGTTAGCTATAGTTAGGACTTTATTAAGGTTAATTGTAGTTAAGTGTGGTACATGCATAAAATTAATTTCTTTTGGTATCTTTCATAAGATTGATTTAATTTCACTCCTGGAATTGACTAGTTGCCTTTTATACCTCAGTTTGTATGAGCTACAGGCTCCCAAAACTTGTGATTTCCCTTTTTGTATTTAGTCAGAGCTGGGATGGGGTGAAGATTTCCCCTTCAATCCTCTCCTCATTCCATTGAGGGCTGGTAGGGAAGGGAGAAACTAGTTTATAGTGTGTGCGGTGGGAGGGATGGCAGCATGGAGGCCTAATTTACCAGTAGTGTTTACCCACAAGCATGGGTGACCTCAGAACTGAAAGACCTCAGAAGAGAGGCTAATTTGACCCACTTTACCCCTTATTACACAGATATGCAGCATTCATTTGTTTTTATAAGTCTTTAAAAGGGCAAAATAAGCTTTCAATATTCCCCAAAGACATTGCCCCTTAACAGGCACGTATGAACTCAGAGACTTGCTCAGTATGCTTGTTTAAATTGAGTAGGAGAGATCCTGGAGAATATCTGGAAGTGTCCATTCTTGGAACCAAGAATAGTTTTGGTATTAAAGCATGAGCAACACACATATTCCATTTTAGATTGTCTATGTGCAATGCACGGAGTGCACTTCTGATGCTCTCTGGCCCTTTTAAAGGAAAATGAAGGCAGATCTAATTTTACAAGACAGACTGAAACATCAATGACAGTTCTGGACCAGACTTGCAGGAAAAATAAGCTTAAATGTAATAACACTGCACTGACATAAGAGAAAAAACTTAGAAGTCAACCTGAAAAGAGGTTTAGAAAATGAAGATTTGTGTCTGGAGCAGACTGATGGAGACAAGGGCAGAAAATTACATTTTAATTTCTTGCCTTTTTAGAAGTTTTCAGAACCTTACTTTGGCAACTTTATAATGTTCTTTAATGAATAATAAGAATAAAAAATAATTTTCTCAAAAACAAACTCTTATGGTATTAAGAACTCAGAATTGTAAGATGAAAAATCTGTTGCCTCCACTGAGTTTTAAAGGAAGATGAGTTCAATAGAATAAATACATCAAAATCCATGGGACATATTAATATTAGCTAATTTAACTCCCAGTGATTTAATGGGATTAAATTGGTAATGATTAACTTCAGCCCCATAAATTTCAGTGGGTTTTCTCTCAGCATAATTAAGATTAGATTCTATCACCATCACCCCCTTTTCTTTATTTTTCTTCCCACAAACAATGAGGCAAATTTAGAATGAAGCAGTGTGTTGCTCAGATTACAATAGAGTAAATGTCAACAAACATAGGATTTACATGCAAGTATAGGTCTACTTTGGCTAATCTTTAAAAAAAAAGTCAGAACAGTCCATTAGAAAATCTTCTACAAAAGACTGTAGAAGGAACTGGGAAGTTGTGCAAGGGAGGAATCCAGGGAGAAGACAGTGGCACAATCACTTCCATATTGTTGCCAAGAAAACAACATTAATTGAGACAAGGAGTATGTGTCATTAGAAAGTGTTTTTATTTATGTTTAGCAGTTGTTTCTTTTTGTTTTATTCTTCTAAATTTTTCCTTTGTATTTCACTATTCTAATATCGCAACAAAGTTTAAAAAACAGGCATCTGGACTGGATTTTTCTCAAGTAGAAGACGTTTCACCTTTTATCC
>JANHZU010006713.1:36820-50107 GCA_032468055.1 Acrochordus granulatus | reverse complement strand
TTATTCCAGACAATAGCCAGAGCTTCAGCAAGACCATGCAGCATAGCCTCTGGGATATCCCCCAGTTCCCTTTGGAATCCATGTGGGGGAGGAAAAAAAGGGCCCCCAGCCACCCACAGTCTCTCTTGGCACTCACAAAATGCCGAAAAGAGGCTCTCTCCACTAGCTGCCAGCCAGCTGATTCTGCAGCTGTCGAACAGCTGATTCGCTTAACACAGGCTTTCACCGGGGCTGCCTTCCAGGTACATGTCCATGTGAGGGGAGGGAAAGAAAGAGCCACAAGTTGTCTACGGTCATGATGCACAGAACACACAAAAACACCCACAGAAACATCTTTGGGTAGGGAGTCAGTCACCCAAGCCTAAAACTACAAGGCTCCATGGACCATAAGGATCACCACAGTCATGAACCTGCTCCCGTCTGCCGTCTTGTTCATCTTTTTCCCTTTTAAACGAACATTTATTATTGTTCAGTCAGCCATATGTTTAGACTGGATTTGGCATTTTTGTTCATCTATCAAGTCCTTCCTAAGGACCTGGGATAGGCAGATGCTGTTTTTTGATGATGTGAAAGGTATCGTCGCAGGATGTAAGCTGTTATGAGTAATGCTGCCTTTTGCAGTTGATGGTGAATCTCTCAATATTACTATCAGTATCACCTTTGCTTTCTTTTGCCACAGTCATTCTATTTCTGTTTGCTGGTCTTTGCATTTTGTGATTTTCTCGTTTTTTCTCTTCTAATCTGCTGTCTCCAGGTACAGCCACGTCCACTATCCAGACTTTTTTATCTTTCTTATTGACAAGTGTTAAGTGTGGAATATTATGTGGCAGGTGGTTGTCTGTTGAATTCTGAGGTCCCAGAATAATTTAGCTTCTTCATTTTCTATTATTTTCTCTGTTTTATGATCCCACCAGTTCTTGCTTTCAGACAAATAGTATTTCTTGCAGATCTTCCAGTGCACCATTGTTGCTACTTTACCATGCCATTGTTTGTAGTCATTCTGTGTGATCTTCTTGCAGCAGCTCACTAGATGTTCCACTGTTTTTTCAGCTTCTTTGCAGAGGTGGCATTTGCTGTCTGTGTTGTCTTCTCAATTCTAGCCTTGTATGCATTTGTTCTTAATGCTTGGTTTTGTGAAGCCAGAATTAACCCTTCTATCTCTTTCCTTAATTTTCCTGCTCCTAGCCATTGCCAGGTCTTGTTATTCTTTGCCTTTTAGTTTTTTAATGTACTGGTCATGCATGTAATGCTTTGCCTTGCCATGTCTCTTTTCTATTCTTCATTTGATCTTTCTTATATGCCAGTAAATATGAAATCACAGCCTCCAGTTCTTTAGCTGGTATTGGCCTTCATATGCATTAGGTTCTTCCCAAATATTGAGGATGTTAAAATGTATTGGTGTAGTATATGAGTGGATCCAAGCAGCATGGCCTTTTATAACTAACAGAGGGACATGTTGTCAATGCACAGATTTTCTAAGTACAGTGGAACCTCGCAAGACGAGACTGATGCGTTCCGGAAGACTGCTCTTAGTCCAAAATGCTCTTAAACCGAAACAAGGTTTCCCATAGGAAACCCTGGAAAGTTGGATGAAAGCCCCCAAAAATATTCACAAAAAATAATTCTCACTGGAATTTTATGTAGAAATGTTTGTCCCTAACATCTGGAACAAGTAACAATGATAAGCACACAATATAAAGCAGAAATAGAACAAACTAACCAGCACTTATTCTGGATCTGCTTCCAGGCAGATTCTGGCCTCGGCTGCTGTCCGGCGCCCCCTGCTGGCTCGGAGGATCCGCTGCCACCGCCACTCAAGGCAAATGGGCCTGTTTCCTCTTCCCTCAGCAACGTCTCACAGGACAGCACACGGACAGTAATGGAGTAAACTGCATGTGGCGCATCGACAGAACTCTCGCGCGGTTGCTGCCTGAACGGGAAATACAGAGTGTGCTGACTGATGACGTGCAAGTTATTGTGCGAAGCTTTCTCATCTTGTGAGTTGCCGCTCATCAACTGAAATAAATTCTATTAAAAATTTTTGCTCATCTTGCGAAAATCTAGTGCAGTGAGGTGCTCGTCTTGTGAGGTTCCACTGTACAGATAACTGGGTTCACTAAGCCTGGTTTATGCCTCAATCTTTGAATTTTGATTTTAGACTGATTGGTCTTTTCAGCTTCCCCACTGGTGGTGGGCGATGGGCAGAAGATAAACTGACTTGCATATTTAGAAGCTGAAACAGAGCTCTCCAGAATCTGGAAATGAATTGTATCCCTAAGTCTAAAATTAATCTTAACACCTGACCTCTGTGGCAAAAAAGATAGCCCAACAACTACTGAGCAGTTTCCTTTGCAGTGGGCTGACCCTTCCAAGGAATAAAGCGAGCCATCTTGTAAACAAATCCACTACTACCAGTATTGATGTACGGCCCTGAACTGGGGCATGTCAGTCATAAAGTCTAGAGATACAGTATGCCAAGGGCAGGGAGGTGTAGGCAGGGGTTGTAAAAGGCCTGCAGATTTCTGATGGAAAGACTTGGCCCTTCTTCAGGTGTGGCAAGAGGCAACATAGTCCTTGATTTCTGCTGACATCTTAGGCCACCGAAAGTCTCGTAAGGTTCTATGCAGCATCTTAAATACCCCCCATGGCCAGCTGTTGGGTATCAAGGCTGATCTGTAACACCTCTTCTCTGAGTGCTGGCAGAACTACTAGCTTGCCTTTGTGTCTCAATGCCCCTCCCTCCACTGAAAATGGAGATGTGGTACCTGGCAGGGGCCCCTGAAGGTCATCCATCCTGACCCATGCAAAAGAGTTTGCATGCTGCTGTGTCTTGATCCTGGTGAAGATGTCTTGATGTGGCTGGGTAGCTCCTAGTATTTCTCTACTAGGTACTCTGGTACTTGTCTGAAATTCTCAGGTTGTAAAATAGTTTTGGCTCCTCAGGCTTGGTGGAGATGCATGAACTCCAGCTTTCTGGATGGTGCATCTGGCATTAAATTCTTTGGTTTCTTTAAAGTAGAAACCAAAATGTGAGAAAAATTGTCTCCATCTCACCTGCCTGGGTGAGAGTGTTTTAGTATCTTGCAACAACTGCAGATTTTTATGATCTGTGTGGACGTCTATGGGCCAGCAAGTTCCTTCTAGAACATGTTGCCAATTTTGAAAGGCTGCTTTAACTGCTAAGAGTTCCTTGTTGAACAGATCATAATTTCTTTCTGGCATTGTTATGGCTGTGGAAAAATGGTGCAAGGAAGTAAACCTGGCCACCTTCTGGAACGTCCTGTAAAAGAACAGCTCCAGTTGCTACATCAGATGCATCTGTCTGGATTATAAATCTCCTTGATAGGTCTGGGCGTTGCAGAAAAAGTTGGTGTGCAAAAAGCTGTTTGAGCTCTGTAAATAGTGCTTGCTGTGCTTTTGCCCAGATAAAGCCCCTTTTTTCAAGAGCTATGTAAGAGGCTTCACTTTCTGGGTGAAACATGGGACACGCTTTCTGTAAAAATTGGCAAAGCCTAAGAAACTTGGCACCTGCTTGGAGCTAGGCCCTCCTTTGATCATGTATAATGACTCTAGGCTGATCCCCCTCTTCACACATGGTTCAGTTCTAGTTTCTCCCACATGTTTAGACTGGATTTGGCATTTTTATCCAACTATCGAGTCTTTTCCAAAGACCTAGATAGGCAGATAGTGTTTTTTGATGGTGTTAAAGTATTGTCAGAAGTTGTAAGCTGTTCCAAGTAATGCTGCCTTTTTCCATTGACTGATATTATAATAAATCTAAAATAATTTAATGATCACTGATTTTAAAGTGCTTTAAGATGTTTTTATAATTCAGTATAATTTTTACAGTCTTCTGCTATTAATCACTTTGGGAAGATGTTCTGGAGAGACAGCTAAGAAATATATTAAATTGATTAAAATAAATTAACCAGTTGCTCAGTGGACAGTCTTTAGTTCATAAGAAGCTTACCCTTTAATTCCAATTACACCATTGTTTTAATTAGTATTCTTTTAATCAGTTTTTACTTGCTTATCCTGAGTAACATTGCCCTAATATCCTCTTACTATTGAAAGTGATACTTTGAAGAGGATAATTGGATTCCTTTTTTTAAAGCATGATAGATAATATATTTGATAAGGCACTGGAATTTGTGTGCCTGTTTATTTGTTTTAGCAGTGATTTTTTTTATTTTAATATGTTGTATAAAAATATTTTAATTACAGTTTTCCTTATTCTGTATACAGTGGAACCTCGGATTGCAAGCACCTTGGTGCTTGAGATTTTTGCAAGACGAGCAAAAATTTTTAATAAAATTTATTTCGGCTGACAAGTAGCAACTCACAAGACGAGCACTGCGTGATGAGCTTGCGCGGGGAATCTCACAATGGAGCCGATGGTTCTTCTCTCTCTCTGAGTAAAAAGCATAAATTAAGTGAAAGATGTTCAAGAGAAAGAACTGCTGAGACTCAGATTCCAGATTCTCCCTCCAGGCAATCCACCTCCTCTCCTCCCTCTCGGCTCCCTTGCACCAGCCAGGAATCTTTGCAAAGCGCATGCATCACACACGCACACAAACACACACACACACATATCCTTGTCACCCGGCACCATCCAGCCCATCCCCTGCTGTCCATCTCTTCTAGCACGGAGGCAGGTTATGACGAGAAACTTTTCCAAACTGCCCAGGAAAGACCCCTGGAAAGACGTTACTGAGGGAAAAGGGAAAAGGCCATTTTGCCTCGAGCAGCAGCAGCGGATCTTCCGACCCAGCAGGGGGCGCCAGACAGCAGCCGGCTTAGCAGAAGCCGAGGCCAGAATCTGCCTCGAAGCAGATCCATAAGTGCTGGTTAGTTTGTTTTGTTTCTGCTTTATATTGTGTGTTAATCATTGTTACTTGTTTCAGATATTAGGGACAATCATTTCTACATAAAATTCTGCTGAAAATGATTTTTTGGTGAATATTTTGTGGAACATGGAACGGATCGTCCAAATTTCCATTGTTTCCTTTGGGAAACCTTGTTTTGGTTTAAGAGCATTTCGGACTAAGAGCACTTTTCCGGAACGGGTTAGGCTCGCAGTCGGAGGTTCCACTGTATTTAGTTTCTTTTGACTCTTGAAGAGCATCTGGAAGTTCAGCTAGTGCAGAATGTGGCTGCATTTTGTTAACAGTTATGTGCACCTCTAGTATGGCTTACATTACAATTCTGTTTCACAAGCTGCATTGGTTGCCAGTTTACTTCTGAGTGCAATTTAAGGTGCTGGGTTTGACCTTTAAAGCCCAGCCCTGCAGGTTATTTGAGGAACTGTCTCTTCTCTGTTATATTTATCTATCCCATCAAGTTCAGCAGAAAACGAATGCCCTGAGTCCCATCTATGAAAGAATTCTATCTGGTGGGATCCAGAAGATGTATCTTTTTGGCATAGCACCTTCACTCTGAAACATATCCCCCTGAGGGATGGTTAGCCCCATCTCTGTTGTTCTTTTGGGAAGCCTTGAAAACATGGTTCTATTAACTCTGTGGATTTGAGGGCAACCTTGCGAAGTGGTTTATTGAGGCTAAATGATAGTTGTCCTCCCACTATGTTGGGGCTCTTTTATGTTTTTTTCCTTTATGTTTTATTTTTTGTTACTTATATCTGATTTTTTACATTATGATATTGTTTTGTTGTTCTGTTTGTAAGCCACCCAGAGTCAAATAAAGGAAAGCGATATTTGTGTGTATGTGTGTGTATGAGATTGATTTCCAAAAAAGGACTTGCATAACTTGCAGGAGCATGAACTTAATATTGTATTCTGAAACTTATTTTCAGAAGATTATGCAAGTGTCTGCAAGTCTATATGATTAATATAAATGAATTAACTAAAAATATATAAATGGATAATAATATTAATGTAAATGGATCAAGTAAAAATAACTTGTGTAAAAATTCATTACCTAATAATTTATGGTTGAATATAAAATGCACTCAAGTCATACAACTGTTAGATTATTCTGCCAAATTTTTGAATAGGTTAATGTCTGTAATAAATGCTTCAATTATTTCTGACATGCCTGCAGGTATCTAATTAAATCACAGGTTCTCCCCATTGGATACCAGAAGACAAAATTGTGAGCTTTGTTTCTCCAGATTTTCTGCTTAAGGAAAAGACTAGCAGCCTAGCTTTGATAATTGAAAATACATATGTAGACACAGAGAAATATGTTCACTATTAAAGAATTATATGCAGAAATATATACAGTGTTGTGTTATGTCTTCTGCCTAGCTAATATAGCTATTGTATGCATGGGTTATGAAGACAAATTAGGAGGTCAAAAATCATAAAAACAAAACCCAACAATTTTTATAATATTTAGTTTTTTAAGAAAACAAAGGCAGGAGATTCAGATGTGTACAGAAATGGATAGAGATACATTTTCAAAGATTGTGGAATTTTGGAAACATAAATCTTTATGTATTTGAGTTCTGTGAAATGTTGCTTCGTGTATAATAATATATAAAGACCTGTAATTAATCCAGTGTGGAGTCTCCATATTCTGAGAAAGTATAAAACCAAATGCCCCTTGATGGAAGTCACAAGAAAAATCTGCTTTAGAATACCTAGCAGGATCCTATCTGGAAACACATTGGCCTATAAACAATTTGTATAAGTTCAAATACAGATTTGCATCCAAAAGATTTACTGCTAGATTTTTTTAATGAAAACAGAGACATGTAATTTTGTTCAGAGTCTTCAGGTAAATCTGGACTTAGTAATTCCTATATTTTTTATTTCTTAGACTTTATAATGTCATATATTTGACCTGTATTTGTATTGGCACATCATTAAAATTATTTTTTAAATATTTAATGATTTTTTTGAATAAAGTAAATAATGGTATCATTAAACAAACAAAAATTCTCTATATGATTGATTACATGCCATCAAGTTGATTTCAATTCTTAGTAACCACAGGAATAGATATTTTTCTAGAATGAATATTCCTCAATCTGGTCCTTCAAGACTTCCAATAGTGTACTTACTGTTGTAACCAAGTCTATCATCTTGCAACTGGTTATTCTCTTTTTCTCTTCCTTTTCACCTTTCCCAGCATTGCTGATTAGCATTTGTCATAGTAGAAATGAAGGCCTTGGACAATATATTTAGATGCAGCATGTTACTGGATTCATTAGAGATGGGTATGTACAGATGGCCTTGGACATCTGGCCTTGTGGTGCATTCGAAACAACTTAGAACTGAGTACACTTAAAACTGAGTGTACACTGAGTACACTCAAAACTGAGATTATTGTAGACTTTAGGAAGAGTTCTCCACCTTCACCCCCTCTTACCATAGTCAGCAACACAGTATCAGCAGTACACTCCTTCAAGTTTTTGGGCTTTATAATCTTCCAAGATTTAAAATGGACAGCTAACATTATTAGCACCTTTATTAAGAATGCATATAGAGGATATATTTCCTGCATCAGCTGAAGAAGTTCAACCTGCCTCAAGAACTGCTGATACAGTTCTACAGAGGAATTCACTGAGTCTGTTCTTTGTACATCTGTAACTGTCTGGTTTGATGCAGCAACCATGCAGGACAGGTACAGACTTCAAAGAACACTCAGGACTGTAGAAAGAATAAATTGCAGCTAGCCTAGAGGACCTGTATATTGAAAGAATCAAAAAATGGGCAGAGAAGATATCTGCAGACTCTTTCCATCTTGGTCACAATTTGTTTAAACCTCTTCCTTCTGGACAGCGCTATAGGGTATTGTATTGCATACCAAAACAACCAGACACAAGGACAGTTTTTTCCCTTCATTCATCTGAATACTTGACTCATGTTATATGATAGTTCACAAAGTGCAAAGAATTCAAAATTAACCCAGAAGTTATCTCTAATGTGTTTATATACTAACCAATAGAGTGTGGTTCTAATTCTATACTTTACCGTATTCCCTTTCTACAGGCTGCATACATTACTGTTGAATATTTCATTTCATTTATTGTTATGTTACTGTTGTCTTACAAGTATACTGAGAGCTGCTGTATCAGAGTCAAATTCCTTTCATGTCTCACCATGCTTGGCCAGTAAAGTATCTGAATCTGAGATGCCTTATACCTTATAGCTACAAAGATAAGAATCATGCAGACATGTTTTTTTTCTTGTGATATTCTATGGAAGCAATAGCAGGATAGAAATAGTATTGACATTTTTGATCTTTATTGTTGAAGAAGATCCTTAAAATACTATGTATAGAAGAAAACAAACAGATCATTGAACTTATCAATCTAGAGTTCTCACTAAAGGCACAAATGAACAGTCTAAAATTACAATATAGTGAATACATAATGCAAAGGTTGAACTCTGTATAGACTTTGTAGTTTATAATTGTGAGAAAGAAAAAGAGGATGCTTGACAAGCAACAAGGTAGATGAACTGAATTATAGCAGTGATGGGTACACCTTGGAAGACCTGAAACAGATCCTCCTGGAGAAAATCTATCTCTGTGGTTGCTCAGAGTTGATGTCAATTTGATAGCACATAATCAAATTTAAGATAACATGTATTTAGAAATGTGTATTTTAAATTATGTATAAACTGTATATTGAAAGATCGCTTTTGGAGAATTTATGCTAACTAAAAATATAACCTAATAAGGGAAGGGGGTAGATTTATAAATAAATATATATAGATGAACAGACAAGACCAGTTACGAAGAAACATGTATCTTTCACTAATCCGTGTGAAAGTTCCAGGAAAAAATGAAATATAAACTGCTCCCATATTTGTGGTAATCTGTTTCAGTGGGTATTAAAAGAGTGAAGTCCTGTTTTATCACTATGTTGCTGAATCTACAGTGATTTGAACTTTACTAGCCAGGATCCAGTGAAAAAAGTCAAGAGAGCTGGCCCTTTATTTAAGATTTCAGGAGATCCTACTGATAAACAAGAAAGTTATAGTACAATTTAAGTCACTCTGGAAGCTTTTACGGAAGAAATTGAACATAAATTCTCTAAGCAGTAATGATTTTCTTGCACATCCTTATAACTTTGAAATCTCAGTAGTTCTAATTAATAGTATTAATGTATTTAATGAATGTGGTATAGATTATATTGAGCACATAAGGAGCCAGTTGTAACTTTGTTTCATTATTGCTTTTTACTAATTTAAACTTAATAGTTTTTTTAAAATTATTGCTCTCTCAAAGCAAGGAATCTTCCTAACTATAAGTTCAAGAAAGTTATTTATTGTGGATATTGAACTCACAGTTGAGGTTATCCATACTTCAGAGAAGCAACTAATTATAAGTTATTTTAAGTTTAAATTAACAAAAAAGTTCTTAGGTAGTAACAGTTACATTGGTCATAAATTTAAAAAAAACAAATAATGCAGGATTTTTGGGGATATCAATAATATGCCACTTTTAAAATAAATTTTGTACTAATGCAAAATTATTAAGAAAAGTAGATTATTATTGACATACCCCAAAATTCTGCATTAGTGCATTAATGCACATTAATGCAAAATGTGAAGTGACATTTATGAACTGCATTTGGCATCATACATAAAACTTCAATTAAATACATTGATGAGCTCTTTTTATGAGCCAATACAAGTCAGACTGGCTTTGCCCTAAGTCCTCAGTAATGCAAGATTGTTAACTTAATAAATGGGAAGTTTTAAATTTTATAGACTAATCACTTGGAGTAATCAAAATTTATTTCTCTATAGAAAAATATTATATTTCCTATACCTTGCTATAAAGAGTACATTAAATTTCATCTTGTAGCAAAATTTGAAAAAAAACTTGCACACCAAATTTTAGTAAGGCAACTAGACTTTTCATTTTTAGATGTTACAGAGAAACATTTCAACTCCAATCTAGGAGTCATCTTCAGTCTCATATAAAAGAAATAAAAAAATGATATGGAATATATGAACAGATTTCTCAAAAGCGGGGCAGGAAACTGTGAAGCCCAGTACCCTGGTTCTCATGTAACAAGCTGAAAAGAGAGGAGACTGGCAATAAAGAGATAGGTCTTAAGATTTCAGTTTAATCACTTCTCCTCTAGTCAAAGGTCGGTTTTGCATACATCTCAAATTGGGGTTGTAAACGGGGGGCCAATTGAAATCTTGTCCCTCCCCCTTGTTAATTGAAGGATTTAAAATCTTAATGTATATGCTTTCTTTTATCCTTCTCAAAAGCCAGTTGGTTTCTCTATCAAGAATTTGAAACCTGCAATCTTGAATGGAATGTTCTCTGTTTAAGGTGCAGATTTACAGCCGATGTCTCTGAAAAACTGTGTTGATTGAATCTCCTATGTAACTTCTGCTTTGTTTCTCCAATGTAAAATTCTGAACAAGCTTTATTATATTGAATGGCATAAATGACACCTGTCTGTCTGTGTTTGGGAGTCTTGTCTTTGGGATGTACTAGTTTTTGCTTAAGTGTATTCATTGGTTTGAATACACATTGAACCCTAATGTTACGTTTATTGAAAATTCTTCTAAGTTTCTCTGATACACCAGCAACATATGGAATGATTACACTGTTTTTTTCTGTTTGAATCCTCTTTCTTAGAAGCAGAAGTGGAAAGGGTTAGATCTTTTAGAGGCTTCAAACAAACAGAAAAAAAACAGATTTTTAGAAGCTTCAAATGGACAAAAAAACCCAAACAGACAAAAAAAATTCAGACAAACTTAACCTTAAGTGTTTGCTGTGTTTATGGAACCATGTTATAGTATTTATGACGATCTGAGAAAAAGTAAGCTTTTATGTTGTAATAGTGAAATCAGGTTTCTTTGATAAAGAGATTAGTGGGACTTATTGGGAACACTGTAAGTTGTGATAAACCTACTTTTGTTCCTTCCTGTCATTATCAAGGCTAAGCTTGTCTGTTCAGTAACATTTATATTAGAGCTGTGTAGAGGACAGCCATGTGATCCTACAAAGAGATGCAGCTGTCTTCAGGAGTTGTAGAAAGCTGCTTTATTGTTAGACTTACAGCACAACTGAAGAACAAATTTTAAAAATATTCCTAAGATAAATAAGGATTTTTTTCTTAGGGTTTATCTTCACATTTTACTAACAAATGTTCTTAAGTCATGTATCTTTGTCTCATTTCCCAGCCATCAAAAAGGCATTTAACTATTTTGAAGTTAAAATAGTGCACTGTTTCTGGACACAAATTATCTCTTGATGTAGTTGATAATGCAGTCAGAATCTGATATATGTCCAGCTGCCATTGCTTATTCTATGCTGCTGCAGATACTTTCCCTTCTATCTTGAGTACTCTTTTCCAGAATTATTCTGGAAAAATCATTCATACCTTGCTTTTTCTCTATACCAAGAGTAATCTTTTCACCTGCCATCAGTGTGATCTATGTCTTCTAGAACACATGGACATTGCTTGGTTATTCTGGTGACTCCTTTCGCTGGATCTCGCCCCTTTAGCTCTTCTTTCTTCTTCAGGATGGTGCAAATTGTTGACGTTGACTTGCTGTACATTTTTGCAAGGTCAGTCATGCGCACACCTCTTTTGTGCCTCTCAATGATTTCCTTCTTCAGGTCTACCATAATCATCGCCTTCTTCTTATTGCCTTTCTTTTCGCACTTCTTCATGGGGCTTCCTGCACATACATGTGCTCAAAGTACAGCACATGGACAGTAATGGAGTAAAATGCATGTGGCAGCATCAACAGAACTCTCATGCAGATGTTGCTTGAATGAGAAATAGAGTGTGCTGACTAATGACACATAGGTCATCACATGAAGCTTGCTTGTCTTGCGAGTTGTTGCTCGTTAAACTAATTAAATTTTATTAAAAATTTTTGCTCATCATGCAAAAATCTCATAAACCGAGGTGCTCGCAATCCGAAGTTCCACTGCACTTCATCCCATGGTGACAGATGATCTCAGCCAGCAGTTTCATGTAGATGTTAAAATGGAGAGGAGAAAGTACTGAGGTCTGTGGCACATCACAAGTAGCAGCTTTGGACTGGATCTCTTTCTCCCTGTTAACACCAATTGGGACTGGCCTTGGAGAAAGTCAAAACAGCACAAAACTGCACCACTCAGCCCCAGCCCCCACAACCAACCATCCCAAAAGGATACCATAGTTGATTGTATCAAAAGCTACCGAGAGGTCAAGGAGACCCAGGATGATGGAAATGGGTACAGATAATCTGCTTCCTCAAGGATCCTCTGTACTTCTCAACCACCTTCCCTACAACAGGAGATGGGAAACTGGACGATAATTGTCCAGACAGGTGGAGTCCAACAATGGTTCTTTTAGCAGAGGATGGACCAAGTCCTCCTAAAAGGGTCCTGGACATATCCCCTCTCACAATGAGGAGTTTATCACTGCATGGACCTACTTGTTAAATTACCATCCTGGCACTTTTCACCAACCAGGAGAGACATGGATCTAATTGGCAAGTGGTTGCATTGACAGCATCAGTAACCCTGTTAACAGTTAACAGGGCAAGACTCCTCCCTAGGTATCTCAAGTAGACTAGCCTCACACATGGCTTCCAACTGAGGTTGAATTTCAGCGACTTTATCTGCCAATTCTGCAAATTCCTCTGCATGGTCCTGCAGAAAATCTCCAGAATCCCCCCTTCCAAGGAGGGATTGGGTGACTCTAAATAGGACCGAAGGATGACCCTCTGCAGATGCAATAAGGGTGGAGAAATAATTACATTTCACCACCCTTATTGCCACAAAGTAGGCTTTGATAGTGGCTCTAGCTCGTGTTTGGTCAGATTCTTCCCTCTTCTTCTGCCTGTAGTGTTCCAGGCGTCTCTTCAGCACTTGTAATTCTTCTGTGAACCATGGGGAGTATCAGGTGCAATGGATATAGAGAACCTGCTTGGGCATGATCCTGTCCAAAGCCTCAGCTGTCCTTTGATTCCAGGAGATAACCAGGGCTTCAGCCGGACTGTGCAGCAGTGCCCCGGGTCATCCTCCAGCTCCTTCTGAAAGGGTCCATCAGTTGTCAGGGATGGACTACTTGAATAGGTCCAATCTCCCTGAAGAGGGGGATGGCATAAGAGAATCTCAGAGACACTGGGGCATAATCTGACCATGACAAGGGGGATGTTGAAACTTCCCCCAGCAAGTCATGTTGCCATTGCTCTGACAAAATCATATCTGGAGTGTGACCACTGTCTCAAGTAGGGCCCGAGATAATCTGGGATAGGCCGATGGCCACCATGAAGGCCAGGAATTCCTGAGCTAATCCCAAGGACAAACCCAGGGACAGTAAATTGAAATCCCCCAGAACCATCAGCCTGG
>JANHZU010006713.1:6464-23729 GCA_032468055.1 Acrochordus granulatus | reverse complement strand
ACTGTTCTGTTTTAAAATGCATTTAAGAGAAAAATGCCACCACTTTAGCACTGCATACATTTTGGCAGAAGGTGTATATTCATGTGTGGTGGTCATTATTTGTCATTTTATATCTATTTCCTCTTTGTTTACAGGACAGCGGGGTAGGCGATGACGACTGTGTTGAAGAAATTTTACGGGTAGGACTCAAAATGAATTCTTCATTATTTCGTCGTTTAGAATAGAAATCATGCCTGAATTCAGAGATTTTAATGGTCCAAATATTTTATGTATAATCTTTTTTTATGTTCAGAGAAAAATAGTTAGCTTCCATGAGATACATATAAATTGCATTTTGATGCAATCTTCCCTAATTTATTGCTTTAAAATGAACATGGCTTTAAACTAAAACGGTCTCTGTTTGTAGTATTGTGTGATCAAGTTCTCCAATCAAGGAATTCAAATACAGAAATGAATGTTTGCCTAACTGTGTGTATGAATGAAATACAAAATGAATGAAATTATTGAAGTTGTTGTACAATTTCTCAAGATATTTTGAGAAAATTAATTTAATTTGATATAATTTAAGAAACTTAGCTGAAATTCTGATTGACATGGCTACAAAATGATTTATTTAATATTGGATTCTCTATATTACACTTAACTGCACATTCAATAACAGTACATTTTGTGGATAAACCTAGTTTGTCTTCTTAATTTGATGAACTTGACTGTGTTGTCAGTTTTCACACTTAGGCATGGGACTGAAACTAATTAAAAGTATGTCAGTAAGTTAGATATTAATGTTGCTTTTATAATCCTGAGATAGATAGATAGATAGATAGATAGATAGATAGATAGATAGATAGATAGATAGATAGATAGATAGATCAAATATAGGATAAGGCAAAGAAAACTAAATGACAACTCAATAAATGTAGGTTATAGAAATACAAAATTCTGTAACCTACCAGTTAGTAATATTTATTCCTAAGTGGACATGTCAATAATATTGTACTGAAAGCTGTAATAATACAGTAAAAATAAAATTTTTAAATTCTATTTATCTTTCTAATGAAATTTAAAGCATAGTAAGTTCTCTGCAATTCAGATTACTACTTTTGCTGTTATTGCTCCAATTTGATTAGGAACTTAAGTCCTCATAACTTTTATACTGTATTGAAGCAGAGTACTGTCTAACAAAAATGTGCACAGAAAATATTCCCATTTGGAAAATAAAGTCATTAAAAAAATAGAAATCATGCCTTAATTCAGAGATTTTAATGGTCCAAATATTTTAAGTTTTAAATACCATTTAGGATGGTAAGTGGTTAAGGAACATGAAAATTACAATCACCCAGTTATGTGGTGACTGTGTCTCGAAATCTAGCTGCCAACCTTCCGGCCAACAAGCCCAGCATCTTAATCGCTGGACCACCGCGTCACCCAGTGGATCTGAGTAATCAAAAAATACTTTTTACATGCAGCAGTTTGTATCTTTGCATTCAAATACATTGTATCTTTCAGTTTATGTTTATAGCATTTTATACACACACACATGTAGGCTGCGAAGAAGAAAACCATAGATAAAAATACTGTATATTTTTAAAATCACATACATCCAGAAATGAAATGGAAATAAAAGGTAGAAAAAGGAAGAATTTGTAAGAAACTTGTAAAAATAGTACTTGATAAGTTGTTGCTTCACTAATTTGAAATTCATCCCAACTATTGAATATCTTTATCACTGTACAAAAAAGTTGAACCACAGCAGTATAATTTTGCTCTCTTTATTTTATTCTATTTTCTCCAATAAGATTCCATTGAAAAAAATAATCAAATATTTTGGATATGTCACTTTTATTCCAGAATTTTTTTCTCTGATAAAATATAAATAAATATTTCACAAGACTGAACAAATTGTATGCGCGCGCACACACATGCATACCACCTAAGAGAACTCGTAGCTGAACTGAAGTTTCATGCTACTGTCTGAAATGATTAATAACTTCAAATAAAAGGAGTCTGATTTTTTAAAAAACAAATGCATAGGAGGTTCAGTGCTGACTCCTACAGCAGGTAAACAGCTTTTTAAAAACATAATAAATTGCATCTCAACTCAAAAGCAAATCACTTCCAAACATAACAGTGTTATGATGAAAATGGATTCTAATATGGAGCAATGCATGTAAAATTCTTAATTGCTTTATTGCTGTTTCAGTTAATCCATAATTTCCAGAATAAATTATAATGCAGATATTTTGTGATTTTTGTACATGAATAACATATATGAAGTTGTTTTTCATAGAAAGTATTTTTAAAAACATAAGAATTGACATATGCTGCATGTTGATTAGTATTTTAATTTTCTAAGAAGAGGATATGAGTTGATAAGAGTATTGAACACTTAAGCAAAATCTAGGCATCTTTATATCTGCCGTTCATTCCCTGATTATTTTTTTGGAGATCAGGGCTTCCATTTTGACATTTAATTAATAAACTGTCTATGTTGCACGGAATGGAGTAATTAATTGTGAAAAGACATTATCAGCAATGACTGAATAAGATAATTGAAATATAGAATCATTTGGGAATGCATTAATAACATGATTTTCCCATGCTAAAATGTATGTGTATACATGTTTTTAAAAAGAAAGAAAATCAACAGGCACTGTAATTAGTGTTTCTTTTTTAACTGATTAAATAAAATATGAAATCATATAAATATATATTTATATATGATCCAGAAAATAAGCTGATTATTACTCATATTAAAAATTGCTTAAATTTATGCATGGCCTGGGACTTGAGTTAGGAGATTAGGAAGCTATATTCATTTGCCTTTATGCTTGTACATATTTTTATATTTTTCAATACATAACAATGTCTCTCATCTTTTATTTGTCTTTCTGTAAGTAGCTGTCTAGCTCATCTCATTATTCTTTCTTTCAAATAAGTTAATGGCACTCTAAAACAATTGGTTTTGGAAGAAGTAACATTAAAAATGTCTCTATTTTATTTCTACCATCATACATAGTTCTGTTAATTTGTCAGCATTCCCGGGTAAACCACACAGGAAACACATATAGATGAGCTAGATCCTTTTATTGTAAGGCCACATTTATTTATTTAATTAATTGAATTTTTGTGCCGCCGAAATCTGAACACTCTTGGAGGCTAACAACAATAAAAATAATACATTAAAAACAATTAAAATAAAAATACAAATAAAATAAACCCCATTAAAAACAAAATTTTAAAAACATTAACAGAATCTTGCAAGCCTGGATGTCCAAAACTTCCTGATGCCATTTTTAACTGCTTGATCTATTAGGGTGGGTCCTTTCTAAGTTTCCTTCAATGACTATTAAGCCACTGGGGCTCCTGCCTCCCTTGTCTGCTTGTTTCCTAGGCAGCATCTCTTCCCTCCTTTTCCCAAGGTTCCATTACAAATCACAACATGAATACATAAGAACTTCACTTCAGCATTCCTGTTCATGACTTCTGGAAACACTTCATTTTTCTATCAATAATACAGGCACTGCTTATTTAACAACCACTTGTTTAACAACTATTCAAATTTATGACAGTGCAGAACTAGTGGTAGTTCTGACTGGTCCTGGTACATATGCTTGGCTCACAATTATGATATCATAGTCATATGGTCACCATTTGCAACCTTCTTTGCAGGCATCCTACAAGCAAAGATAATAGGCAAGTCAACAGGAACTCACAAATGGCAATCACATAATATCCTTATTTAATGATCCATGATGATGCACTTAATGATGACAAATGGAAGTACAAGAATTTCTGTCATTAAGTGTTGTGGTTACGTGACATCATGCTTTTCAATCATATTATCTGTTGATGTAAAATCCATTCCCAATTGCTGTCATTAACTGAGGACTACTTGTAGTTCTTTTGTTATCTATTAGCCTATTTTTTTGCTTGTCATAAAAACAGTGTCGGTCTTGAATATATGTAGGATATGTATAGTAATATTATTTATGTAACTTCCCATACTTAACCAACTACAGTTTTGCTAGCAAATTATTTAACAAGTTAGTACAATGTTACTAACAATATTAGTGCTTTCTTGCTTTTGTGTATGTATAATGTTCTTGTATAAGAAACAAATATTTCAAAGATTGGGTTAAAGAATATACTATATACTTTAATAGAGCATTCTAGAAGAAAGGAACAGTGATTTCAGTGGAATTTGAATTCAGGTGTGTAAAAAAGTGAAGTGTTAACCATATAGAAACAGATTGAGATTTATTTATTAAACAATAAAGAAACAAATTAGTACTGCTTTCGAAATATACTCTAGTAAACAGCATTTTTCAGATATTATTTTAAAAAATACTTTAAAAAAGTTTCTAGGTAAGATAATCAAATTGACTCAAAATTTGACTCAAAATATAATTTATTTAATTTTAGCATGGTGTGATCTTTAAATCTAGAAATTATGATTTATAAAACATGTTTTATTGTGTTATTTAAAACTAAGTCATTATGGCTTCTTCTGTAATGGTTTAGTGCAGGCTATGAAGCTATGAATCATGTAATAGCTGCTTCCTGGTACTATTTAGGCCAGTTTTGTAAAATGTGATCCTATGATCCCTGGGAATCCCTAAGATCCTCTCAGGGTCTGTGAAATAAAAATGATTTGACAGTCTATTTTTAAAAATAATACATATTAAAATTCTATCAAACAATTGTGAAAAGCAGTAGTGACAGCAAATGCGTCAATTTTAATTTTTAATATGATAAATATTGATAAATCTAACACATATAAACAGAAGCTCTTTTGGGGTACTCCGTAACTTTTAAAAGTGGCAAGGGGTCCTGAGAGAAAAATGTGCAGCAAACATTGATTTAGACTACATTAATCAGTCCCAAGGGTCAATTGTAAGTAATACCTGTAGAGTAAGGGTCTCTCGAGCCAAGTGCATCCAACCTTGGCAACTTTAAGACTTGTGGACTTCCACTTGCAGAATTCCTCAGCCAGCATAGTCTTCAGTCCTGGGAGCTGAAGTGCACACATCTAAAGTTGCCCAGGTTGGACACCCCTGGTCTAGGCACTAGAGATCACTTTTTATACAATATAGACTTGGAGTCTGCAGAGCAGTATGATATTAGAAAGTTAAGGATGAGTTTCGATGTTTTTTACACTGGCTTCCCTGGTTCTAGACACTCAACATGATTTGTTGGTCTTTTGAACATATCCTGGTTCTGAACTTGGTATTTTGGCTGCAGAATATCTTTTCTAACGAGACTAGCAAAAAACTATGTCACCTTCCTTTGCTGATCCCACATCTAACCGACAGCTGCTCCATAGCAACACTTCGATCTGCTTCTGAAATAAGTTGCTTCTCCCTGTCGTAGAAAAAAGCTGTCGTGCAAAAAACAGGATTTATTCCCAAAGGGTAGCACTTTTGGCTTCTTATAATAGTTGCTTCTTAGGCTTCTTTTCCTCTTTTTTTCTTTCCACTCATTAGTTATTATATATGTATTGATCACTGGATCAAATTATATCTACCCTTTATAAAAATGTTTTTATTCAGTTGGAAGCTTGACTCTTTATAAGATTTATTGGAAAAAGGGTTGGCACTTCGTTCGTTGCTGCTGCCATTATTTCTACAGAGTTCTTAATTAATGACTAAATAAGATCAGCATTTTCCTTCATTAGCGAAAACAAAAACAAAGCACATAAATGGTTTAACAGCCTGTATTATAAAAAATGAAAATTTAAGTAGTCTCTATGGATTTTTATTCTGTAGAAATGCATTATACATGCCTTGTAAGGTGCTGTTTCCATATGTGAAAGAGATTACCACGATTGTACTTCTTTTTATATCTTGTTGCTAGGCAACATATCATGGAATGGGTATCACAAGGTGTCTGTTTTCTCATTATAAATGTTCATGTGGCTCTTTAATCCTGTTAAATTAGCACTGTTTGTATTTTTCTGGCTCTTTCTGTATTGATTGATTGAAGTTTCAGCTATTAATTTTAGATGAGGCTTATCAGATTTTTATTAATTTGAGTTTGCATTTGTAACTTAGCCTGTGTATTTTCAAGTTAGTATCTTACTTGGCAGTGAATTACTCTTGTTTTTATACAGGGATTTGAATAGTTGTATCCACAGTCCTAAAAATAATTGGAACAATGGGTTAAGATTGTCTCTGGATCTTGTAATGTATTATGCCAAACCCTTTATGCCTTTGCCTCAGGAATTTTGAGTAGGAGGAAATTAGCCATTAGTTTTATTTCGTGAACATTTAAAGAAGCCATAGAAGTTGCACTGTGCTACAATGGATCAGGAGTTGCATTATAGAAAAGCAAGAGGAAAAAAATAGAAAAATAGCTGTACGAAACAGAGAACAAAAATCTTCAGAAAGCTTCATACTCTTGATAATCTTGAGAGAACTTAGAGAGGAGATCAGAATTCATAAGCCTATTTTGCAGTATACAGGGGGTTTTTTTAGAAGCACAAGTACAATTAGCAACACAAACCAAAGCCTATCCCAGTATTTTTAACAATATTATAGGTATTCATATAGGCCATACCATAAAAAACAAAGGAAAACGAAAAAAAACACAAAACCCTACCAAACCAAATTAAGCTAAAGCAAATCAGTCAGGGCCCCACTTATCTAAACCAGTGAGAATTTCATTGTTATATCCCTAAGTTTCCAGTAATTTAACAGTGAGTTCTCAAGCGGAAATGGAGACAATATGCATTTTCTTTCTTGTTCCAATGCAGCTAGTGTTCCACTAAGTCTGTCATTGTACTCAGATACCTTCATGTCATGACTTAAAGTTAGAAAGAAGCATATCCAAGAGATCCACAAGAAGCCCTATAAAATTTACTTAATGGCAATTTGGGAATAAAAGGAAATCTGTACAAGCACATCATGAAAAAAAGGAAAGGATTTGCCATCAAAGAGGATGCTGTCAAAGTTTATTGTCCACTGAGAACAAATATAACCTGTCAGAATTTCAGGGTGGAACTAGTAAGCTGTGGAAAGAAAACAGATTGTATAAGACCTAACTTATCTACCACTCTAGGTAGATCCATTTGTTGCAGTGCCAAATGAAGATCCATGTAGTCAAGAGTCTGAGGATTGACTGATCCCTCCTTAGCCATGAAAGCCAACTGGGTGAACTTGGGTCAGTCACTCTCACCCCAATTCATACCACACAGGGTTGTTGTGGGGAAAATAGGTGGAAGAAGGTGTGTTGGATATGTTTGCCGCCTTGAACTGTTTGTAAAAATAATAAAGGTGGGATACAAATAAATAAAATCAGTAGTGAAACAAGTAGATGTCTCTAGTCTACTGACTAGGAAAAAGTACAGTAGCTTCCTCTTATGCAAGTATGACTAGTTCAAATACATTTAGGGTTTTAAATATCTACAGAATTTAATTCTATGCCTGAAGGGATTCTGGGATTTGATATGCAGGGCAATTGAAAATATTAGCTTACATATAGTTTCAGATCAGAAATTTTTTTAATCATATCCATGCTAATTGTAAATTTGCTTCCCCAAAAGACATCTGTAATCATTTCTGAAAGACTGAACACGTTCAGTACAACTATCATAAGGATTTGGTATTTATCATTTTCCAACTGTTTTAAGTCCATATTCCTAGGAAAGATTCTATAGCATTCTGAAATCTTGTTGCTGTTGAGACTATGATTCTAAAATGCTTTGAAAATACCAGATAAAAATGATTCTTTGTGTTAGTGGTAAGTCCAAAGAAAAACAAAGATTATTATAGTTTTAATATATATTCTTGCCTAAATATGATAATAACTGTGCTATAGGAAATTGTGGCATTACCATTTTTCTCAATAAACGCATGATTTATGATAACTTGGCATGTTGTATAAAAAGTTACATTTCATTTTATGCAATTATATAGCAGTACAGAAAAAAGGCTACCATGTTTTCAAGATACAATAAACTGGGAGAATGAATCTGAACACTGAACTGCAGAAAGCCTGATGTACTTCATTACCACTGAATGTCTTTGATGGGGCTGTGAGACAGAAAGGCTACCTTCCAGTGATCAGAGTAGATGGCAAATATATTCGTTTAAGTGTTGTAGCTTCCACACAGAGCACTGAAGGTGAATGTATCTCTTTAGTGGGATTTTAGATATGAAAACAGTGCTTAGGTTTTGTAGGAAAATTAGTACAGCCTAAAGACAAGATTCCCAAGCGCAAACAGATAGATGTCATTTATGTCATTCAATGTAATGTAGCCTATTCAGAATTTTACATTGAGGAGACCAAACAACTTTTATATACAATATTTCAAGTGTAATTTTTCAGAAACATCTGCAGTTCATTTACATCTTAAACAATATGGACATTCTATTCAAGACTGCAAATACCAAATTCTTGATAAAGCAACAGGCTTTCGAGAAGGATAAAAGAAAGTATATATATAAAAACATTAAATCCTTCCATCAGTGGAGGGGGAAACAAGGTTTCAATTGTTTCCTGTTTACAATTTGGCTTTAACACATTTGCAGGAAAACAACCTTTCAGCAGATCCTAAAATCATTAAGCTGAAACTTTAAGGCTATCTTCTCTCAAAATCTTTACTACTAACCTTCTGTTTTAGTTTGTTATGTGAGAACTCAGAGTATTTTGTTTCATTGTTTCCTGCCCCTTTTGAGAAATGTATATATTCCTAACTTTTTTTTCTTTTTTCATATGGGACTGAGGAAGACTCCTTCATGGGAGTTAAAATGTTTCCCTATAACATCTAAAAATAAAAGTCCACTTGCCTTTTTAAGAAAGTTTGCAAAAAAATTTTTTGCAATTTTGCTACAAATTGTGAGAGAATATTTTGACATTGTTATTTCATAAAGCAAGATACTTTACAAATGGATTTGTTTTTCTTAACATTCAGAATATTTTTACTCCACAGGAAGAACAAGGAGCATATTTTTGTGTGTGCATGACAACTGTTACTATTATTTAAAAAATTATCACCAATTCTTATTTCTCTAATATATTAAGCAAGCAAAAATTAACAAGTTGAATTTAAAAAAACATTTTTTTCTATTCCTGAATGATAGAGAATCCTGAATGATAGAGAATGATAGAGAATCTCAGTAGAGAACCATGTCTGAGTTACACAGGCCGGTCACAGCTAGAATTTTGTTTGCTCTAAGCTGATTTAGGGCAATTATTTCTGGCCTTCAGACATATAACACAAGGGCACTGGAATATTATAGAATAAAATAATAGCTTCCAGGATTTTCTTTATTTTCAAATTTTGAATTCCACATTATAGCCATTCTTAGAAAACAAAACTTCTGGGTGTCAAATAAAAGATGAACAGGGCTGTAAAGAGGAAGTAACATGGAACAATCTTATAAGTTTATGCTCTTCAAAATGGATATTTTGAAATTGGTCACATTCACTGTGGCAGCCATTTTTGAATGCATCTGATGATAGACAAATAGAAAAAGATTCCATTTTGATGGGATGAACTGGAAAGAGTGATTTTTATTTTCAAACAACAGAGGTTTTGACTGAATTCTGTATAGAAAGCAAAATTCTAAAAAAAATCAAGAAAGAACTAGAACTAGCATCTTAACCTCTACACCAATGGCTGATGAAGATGATAGAACTTGCTGACATGGCCAAATTGACCTGTTTGATTAGAGAACAGACAATACCTACATTTATTTATCTATATCTACCTCTTATGCTCTTTTTGCATAAAACAGGAAATAATGAACTTATGATTCTCTGGTTTTGATGATTTGATATAATAGAGAGTCCCAATGTGACTTTAGAGAAAGAGGTAAACTTATAATTGTACTTACAGCTGCTCTAAAAAAATTGGAAGCCACTTTTCTAAATATCAGTTTAAAAACCTGATATTGTTTTTGCCATTAAGTTTCCTGATAGAAAGGTAGCATGCGTATAATTTATACAATACAGTCTGTTACTGTATGCAAAAGAATGTGTGAATGAAAGTGTTTTTCTACACATTAGTGGCTCAGGATCAGTTTGCCATCTGGCATAATTGAGTTCAAGTCACTGAGAAGTTAATTTCCCTAAGAGAAAAATTTATGAAGCTACTTTTGATTGTGAATTTTAATTGTTTTTGTTTTTCTTTCTGCATCGTGGACATTCCTCTCTCTATGTATATTTCCTTTTCTCATGCTGACCACATTGATCAAAGTACTTTATTGTAATAACAGGAGAAAATAGTTTTAGATTTCTCATGTTTGTGTTTGGAATTTTCTGCAGATGCTTCACTAAACTGTTCAGCTGACCTCTTAATACATCAAAACACATTTTTTTTTCTTTGTAAGTACTTTAAATCCCTGGAAAAATGAAAGCTTTCTCTAAAGACTTTAACACCTCTATGAAGTTTAAATGTAGCAATATCAAAGCAATATCATAACATCAAGCTGAAAGCAAAGAATAAGGGATAAATCTGATCATGTTTCACTCTATATGGAGTTAAAGAGAGAAGCTATTTACTTTAAAGTCTATTGTAGCTGTTTTACTACAATAGACTTTACTGTAGTTAGCAAAGAGCAGCTATAACCAGATGTGATATGTTGGGAACCTATGATTTCAGTATTGGCAGTTCCATTATTTTGTAAAACAAAAATTTTGCTAATCAGATTAATTTCATGTTTCTATTGCTTTTGTATATTACTGAAAAGCTTAATCTCATTCATCAATAATTTTCACATGGGGACTCTTGATTGATGCATTTTGTGCTAATCCATATTATTGTATAGTGGCATCATATCATCTGTGGGAATCAGCCCAGCTGATGCCCTCATTTTCTTTTCAATAGAATACCATCCCTGAGCTTAATCATATTTTAAATAATCTAATTGTAACAGGCTTGCCATAGAGGACATTTCCCAAACACTCTAGGTTATACAGCTGTATTTCTTTTATAAACATTTTGCAAGGGATTGGCTGTGTGAAGATGCACTGACATAAGTGTGGGGGAGAAGATATAAAACTATGTTTGCTGCAGGCACAACATGTCTGTTAGCTTACTAGGAAAGGGAAATGGAGTGGGAAATAGAATTGAGCTGAAGTTTTATCCTAGGAAAATGTGATAGCTCTATCGGATAGAAAAGAGAAGATCTAATTTCTCACTGAAACCAGCTTAAAAGCATTAGACAAACACACTCTAGCTGGGTTTCTGAAAATGAATAAGCCTATGTAATATTAAAGGTGTCCCCTGTAGCTATATAGCTCAGTAGCAATACATTGTGGGGCTCAATACATAGTGAGGGAAGAGATCCCTGACTATAATTTCCTGAAGAAAGAAGTAAAAGGAGATAAATTGTAGAGCACTGTCTGAATGACAATAAGAATGATTGGTTTAGAAGCCCCACCCAAGTAATTATGTAACCTGTCATATTTGAGAATATAGATACTCCTAAACTTACGACCACAATTGAACCTGAAATTTAAGTTGTAAATCATTGCAGTCGTTAATTGAGATGTCCACATAACTGTCTTCCTCAGTGACTGCAGTCTTGGCTCTTCCCATTGTGGTCCTTAAGCAGCTGTCTGAATCATTACAGAGTAAAAGGACTGCCTGCTGAAGGGGGAGAGGTAGTTCCTCTCCATGCAAAGAAGAGAAGTACAGCACTGGGCTGGGGAAATTAAGCTTGGAGCCTCGTGATCCAAGCTGCTTTTCTCCAGCCCAGTGCTGCAATTCCCCTTCCTGACTGTGGGCAGAAGAGACCCCAATCCCAAAATGAGTGAATATACTATAGCAAGCACTGAGTGATTGCAACATTGGGCATTCAGAACCAGCACCTAAGAAGGAGTTCTCTCATTTCTGGGGGCCAATGACAAATAACCCTGTGTTACAAATGCCTTGTGCCAAAATCCTGCTTGGATTTTGGGATGGAGTTTTTCATCTAGCCTCCTTGAGAGCAAAGGCACTGCTTGTCAAAGAGACTCCACTCTGTGTAGGGTGAAATCAATCCATCAGGCAGTTCTTTTGCTGTCAATAAGGCTGGTTGAAAATTATGGGATCTGAAACTGGTAGATTTAATAAAAAAATAATATCCCCAGTGTCAATATACTTATTTAGTTCAAGAAAATCCATTCATTTTATAATGTCAACTCTTTCTGCACTAACAAAAGCTCCAATTTTCTTATGATGAAGTCTAAGTGTCACATATTAGCCTACTTGTCTGTCTAAATCCAATTTGAGCAATATTTTAATAACATAATTTCTCAATGAGGAAAATCCATGGAGCTGTATTATTCCGTCCCAAGTTCCTCATTTCTGTAACAATTTTAGGGCTAACATCATGGGAGTTGTTGATACTTAATTTAATTTGTCAGCACTTCATAAAGTTCTATCTAGCCAATTTGATAGATGTATATTTCCCCGTTCCTCCAGTTCAGTCATTCTGATCTTCATTCATTCACTTAGAGGTTGAAACTTATTGCATCAAGAGTATACCCATTATCTACCTTCAGCAAGGAGACATACATGTAGTATTCAGTTGTTTTCATCCAGACTGACAATTATAGGACCTTTATTAACTTTGAAAGGTTTGTGCCTTAACCTTGTTTCAGTATTTAACATATAGTAACATTTTGGTCTTTGAAGACTCTCCTCACATTCATACTATGGTTATTCTACTTTAAACCACTTTTTACCACTACTGGGCTCTTTCCAGATTTCTCATTTTACAAAAGAAGCAAGTTCATCCTGTTGCAGACACCATATTTTATGAGACATTCCCCAATCACACATCTAATTGTACATTCCTCTACTCTTTTTGTATTAATCTCATAGATGACATCTTGTATCTTGGCTTTATTATCAGTAGTAAATGTTAATCAGTATAACCCCTAGCTTGTTCTATAACAAAATATGTGTTTGCAAATGTAATCAATATTATATAAAATGTTTTATGTGGTGGATATTTATAGATTATTATATATGTTTAACTTTCTGCCAGCTCATAAAGATTTTCTGGGCAATGCTGGCTGATTTGGAAACCCTGATTTTGTTTTTAATTTATTTCCATTTTCCCTCTGCCTAATATTCTGCCATCTGTCACATACCGGTGATCAGCCAGATTCATTTATTCTCCATCATTTTCATAACTTGAAATTGTATCAAGATAATCCTCAGATTGTGACTATTGTTTTAGTAGGCAGCAGTAAAAATAGTTCAATTGTGCTAATAACTTTTAAATGCATGTTATATGCAATTGAAATTAGTTATATTATTTAAACTATAATGATCCTGACCTTGAAATATCTTAATTCTTCCTTTCATATTCTGTTTTATAGTACCTCATTCAAAGAGGCAACCATTCATATTCATTATTCTCTTGTATCTGTCTGCTGACAAATGAAAACAAACTGCATTTATCTTATTGGTAATCCAGGAATTAGAATCCACAATTTTGGGGGACAAGGAGGTTAAAAGACTACTTATACCTTGAATACAGTAATCATATCACTGCAGCTTGTCTGTTTTGTCAGTTTTCAAACAAGTATTTTTAATAGTCCACTGCTTTTGTTTAAACACTTACTATTACTCCTAAATTGATGCTGAGACATAACTTAGTCATCTCACCAATGACTATCCAAATACCTCCAATAGTTTGATAAAACACTTAGAGGCAGAATACCAGCTTTTATTTATTATTTAGATACATAGTCATCACATGATTTCCCTTCAGGGTAAGCAACATTATATACAGCACACAAAAGGATCAATAAATAATAAGCTTAACAAATTAAAGGCATGACAAAATACAAGTAAAAGAACTACAGCTAAACTATTTAGAGCAACACCATTTACTATACTTTCTCAAGTTTTTTGGTCTTGTGACTCACCCTTGCTTCCACTATGTCTGTACTATTTATTAATCATATTTCTGTGCCGCCAATTTCCGGAGACTCTTGACAGTTTACATAGATTAGAGATTATACGTTTCTTTTTCTTTACCCCACCCCATTTGGCTGGTCGGTGATGTTCATATCTGGGGCATCCTCTGAGACTCCTGCTCTGACTCTGGGACGGGCAAGTTCTGTGCTGACTCGCTGCTCCGTTGTTTTGCCAGCCGGCATTTTCCCTTCAAAGAGGTACCCATCGATCTCCTCGCATTTTCATGTGCTTTTGAACTACTGGGTGGGCAGGAGCTGGAGGCGAGTGACGGGAGCTCACCCCATCATGCGGAGCTGCAGGTTGAACCATCCAGAGTGCCGGCCATTTCTGGTCGACATAACTAGTGGCACGAAGCCGCTGTGCCACCGCACCTCCATACATTGCTTTTGTTTTTTAAACTTCTCACTCTTTTCTCTGAGGTTCTCATCAATTCATCCATCCATGAATAACTTTTTTTATTTTTCTCCCATTCATTCTTCTATCGTATTTTTGTTTTGTAATTCAGTTCTCATTCATTTATTCTAAGTAACCAAACTACTTCAACATACATATTTTTGTATTCATTCCACATAAATTCAGGACCCATTTATTACTGACCCTATCTCTTCTTGTATCATATTTAAGTATCAAATTTCCATTCCATTCCCTTTGTATCTCCTGACATACAGTACACAGTTCTTACTTCCAGATAACAAGGAAGACAGAAGCACATTCTTACACACATTATTATTGCATTTTTTGGCAAAGATTCATTTCTTGCTACAGATTACTAGTCTCACAATTTTTCTATCAGTATTTCCATATCTTAAAATGTCTCCATTTCCTGTATTTAGTAAACATTCTGCAAAAATACACTGAGAGTCATTGTGGTGATGGATTAGGACAGAGAGACCCAGGTTCAAGTCTAATCTGAGCCTGCATCCTGGGAGATTGAGCCGGTAACTCTGTCTCTCGGCCTTGTGTTCCTAGAGGAAAAAGCACTATGTAAAAAATCCTCTACTTTCTCTGCTATTTCCTATTTATGCATAACTTGCAGTTGTTTAGTCCACTATCCCTATAAAGCACAACTACCTTGATTTTTCAGAGATATATTCTTTACTACATCTTCAATATAATATTCACTGTAAATTGTTCAGATTCTCAGCATCATCTGCAATATAAGGATTTAGTCATTCACACTTCTAACATTAACACAACCATTATAAAAAAGACTTTTACTTACAATAAATGATCTTGTCCAAAAAAATACTTGGGTACTGAAGCTGCAAGCAAAATTATTGCCAAAGTCCCTGTGGAGATAATATTCTGTAATTTTTGTAGCATCCAGTAAAATAAAAGGCTGCATTTTAGTGGAAGCTCTTAACTGTATATATAGCATACTATTTTATCATTACTTGTGAACTGAGACAGCTATCTTATATTCACTATTCACTAATGCTAGAAGAAGCTATTGAAAAAAAAGAATGAACATGTGGCTTAAATGGCTGGCTGCTCAAAGTATAGATTTATTTGTTTATTGTATTTATACTTCACTTATCTATCATTTGATAATTAGGACAGCTTACAATAGTACCAAAAACATATGAAAGTAATAAAAAATAATTCAATTAACAATTAGATTGTTAAATAAAAGGTTGACATAAAGCATGTACTTTCATTAGACTTATAAATACTGGCAGAGTGGGAACCAAAATATATTTAGATGTCACCCAGCTCCCAAGTTCTCCTGCTGATTTGATATATACTGTATTTTAAAGAACATAGGAGCTAAAATCTTGAGTGATCACCATGGAGGTCAGTGATCTAGGCATCAAACAGTAGTCTCCTAGCATCATCTCCTGATCCTGTCATAACAGGTTGGTCTGGAACCACTTGCAAAACAGTATCTCCCAGAAGGGTATAATAATCAATGGTCAAGCATCACTGAGAGATTCAGGAGAACTAGTGTAGCTCTGTTCCTGTCCAGCTTCCAGCATAAAACTTCAGCAAAGCAACTTTTTTTTGCCATTGCTCTGAGAAGAAAATTATATCTGGGGTGTGACCATTGTCTCGAGTAGGTCCCGAAATAATCTGGGATAGACCCATGGCGCCATGGAGGCCAAGAACTCCTGAACTAATCCTGAGGACAAGCCCAGGGACAGCAAATTGAAATCTCCCAGAACCATCAGTCTGGGGAAGTCCACTGCCAACCCCGAGATGACCTTGACCAGCTCAGGCAGGGAGGATGCTACACAGCAGCAAGGCTGATACAGTAGCAACAATCCCAACTGATCCTGTGAGCCAAGCTTCAAAAACAGGGTCTCACAACATACTTGTGGAGCAAGGGCCCTGTAGGCAAAAAAAAAGTGGTGTTCCCCTTCCCACTCTGATCCATGATGTCCAAAGTTTCTGTCCAGCAATCTTCACTGGTCCAAGCCAAGTTTCCTCCATCATCAAGCAGCCCCTCCACAGAATTCAAGGGAATCTCTGGGAGTAGCGATGCTACTGCCAAACAACAACTCCGGTCCCTCCTGGGCCCAGCCTCCAAACACCCAACTCAAGACAACTCCCTGTAGCCAAGTTCTTATCCAGGGAGGCAGCTCCAAGTGGCCGCCCCTGCTCTGAAGGGGCAAAAAGACCTATCACAATGGCACAAATGATCCATGCTACCACCACCACCACTGTCATTGTTGCAGCACAGCTGCTCCCAGCCATTCCTGAAGGCCTTGGCCACCAAAGAGCTGGTCTTGGCCACCACTGCCACCACACAGCTGCTCCTGACTGCTCTTGAAAGCCTCGGCTGCTGAACAGTTGATCCTAGGTGCCACTGTCACCGCGCCGCTCTTCCCGGCCATTCCCAAATAACTTGGCTGCTGAACAACTAATCCCAGGAGCCACACCATCACTGCTGTCGTTGCTGCACCATTGCTCATGCCGGCCACAAAGGCCATAGCCGCCAAATAGCTGATTCAGCCTGACAGCTAACTCCAGCTAGCTATGGGAGACTCCAACCATGAAGCAGCCAGAGTCAGCTAAAAAAAGCCAGGACAGAATAGCAGCAAGAGTGGGGGTAAGAAAGGAAGCAAGTGGGGAGAAGAATAGGTCTCCAACACCCCCAAGCATTCAAGGGAGTTAGCAGGAGCTCTGCATTCTGCATCCACTCCCATCCACCATCTTAAAAAAAATGGTCCAACACTCACAGCCATACATAATTACTGGGAAAACTCTAGTTTTGACTTTACAGGCCCTTGTCAGCAATTTTGTTGTTGTTCAGTCGCGCAGTCGTGTCCGACTCTTCGCGACCCCATGGACTGCATTACGCCAGGCCTCCCTGTCTTGCACTGCCTCCCGGAGTCTTCCCAAGCTCA
>JANHZU010006711.1:14499-25626 GCA_032468055.1 Acrochordus granulatus | reverse complement strand
CCCCAGTGAGGCACTACCTTGGTAGTTGTGGGGCTTGTGTGCACTAAAGAAGGTGAGAACTATGGCAGAGGTTCAACTATACTGGACAGATCTCATCAGAGGAGCCAGACAAAGAGTGTCTCCCTCTCATAAAAATATGGTGAGACATAATTTACAGAAACCCATATCAGCTCAGTCATCGCCCAGGTCAACAAGGACCATGCTAGATGTTGGGGTTCCTAATCATCTGGTGAAAAATGGGCTACAGGACTCTACTGAAGAAGAAATGGCAATCTACTTCAGTATTCCTCCCAAGAAAACCCCATGGACAGTAACAAAGGGCTAAAAGATATGATGCCAGAAGATGAGCTCCTCAGATCTCCAATATGCTATTGGGGAAGAGCAAAGGGCAATTACAAATAGCTCTGGAAAAAGTGAAGTGGCTGGGCCAAAGCCTAAATGATGTGTTTGGAGGTGAAAGGAAAGTTCAATGCTATGAAGAACAATATTGCACAGGAACATGCAATGAAAGATCTATGAAGCAAGGTCAGCTGGATGTGGTCAAACAAGAGATGGCAAACATGAGATGACATCTTTGGAATCAGTGAACTAAAATAGGAGTGAACAGGAATGGGCTAATTTAATTCAGATGACCACTACTTCTACTACTGTGGACAAGAATCCTTTATAAGAAATGGAGTAGCCACTATAGTCAAGAAAAGAGTGAGAAAAGCAGTATTGGGGTGCAATCTCAAAAATGGACAAAAAATATCACGATTTGAATGCAAGGCAAACCATTCAACATCACAGTAATCCAATTCTGTGCCCCAACCACTGATGCCAAAGAGGCTGAAGTTGACCAGTTCTATGAAGGCCTACAACACCTTCTAGAACTCACACCAAAAAAAGATGTTGTTTTCAACATAGGGGATTGGAATGCTAAAGTAGGAAGTCAAAAGCAAACCAAAATAATAGGCAAGTTTGTAATTCCTTCCAATCTGAGGGACTCATCTTCTGGTATCCTATCTTTTAGCCTTTTGTTAGTGTCCATGGGGTTTTCTTGGCAAGGATATTGGCGTGGGTAGCCATTTCCTACTCCAGTGAAGTCCTGTAGCCCATTCCAGGAACTCCAACAACATCTAACAAGGTCATTGTTAATCTGGGCTATGATTTAATGAGTTTGGGTTTCAGTAAATTGTATGTCATCGTATTTTTTATGAGAGGGAGAAACTCTTTGTCTGGCTCCTCTGATGAGATCTGTCCAGTATAGTTGAATCTCTTGTATAGATCTCATCTTCTTCAGAGTACACAAGGCCCCCACCACAGCAAGGTGGTGCCTCACTGGGGGGGAATAACCAAAGCACACTTAAAACTTTTAAGTTTTTAAACTTAAAACTAACCCAGTTGTCAGAACATCTGTCCTTGTAAACTATGATACTTTAACACTGTAACTCTTTGGGATGTCCTGATGACTTCAAACTAGTGTCAAGGATCTGCCATTTATTGCAGTAAAGCAGTTGAGTTATGAAGCGGAATGTTATAGAATATGTTCAGTTCAAAAAGTCAAACTAGGCTTGACAACAAATACATAACTGCAGTCCCTCTTTGTTTTAAATAAGAATTTCAGCATTCATATGGAGCTGGATAGTGATTGTAGTGTGTTGAAGAGGAACTGAAGTTTTCCTTGTGTACTCCATTCCTGATGAAAAACATCTTTTGAAAATGGTATTTGTTTTCCATTTGTAATATGATCTTGTTCAAAACTTTCCGCACACTATATATATTTTTAAAGTTCAGAAAGATCAGAATGTAATCATGCATTTCTCATCATATCTTGGTTGGCTCTGATTTTCATATTTAATGTAACTTTTGGCATAATAATCATGAATTAGTAACAAAAGTATAGAGTTACTGGACAAATTATTCTTGAAGCAATTCACAACCATCTATCAAAAGTTAGTGTACACTGAAAAGAGCCAAATAAAAAAATCAATATATAATTTTTAGCTCATATTAAAAAAATGGACACCATATCTGTGGCTGCTCATTTTGACTTGAAAATTTCCTTAGTAACTTAAAAGACTTGTGATCTAATTGATCATAGTCCAGTCAAGTGTAAAAATATCCAGCCACAAATGCTTCTGATATTTCTTACCCTTCACAGTTAAAGGAACAATACTTTACATATTATTGAAGATCGTCCAATATTTATTTTATTTTGAAAGTGTTTCCAATGGAAATTATGGCAATGAAAGAAAAAGTATTTTAGTGCCTGTTCTTACTGGCCAGATGTGATACTGAAGGGTCTTATTCATATAACCAGAAATGGGAGAAATTGGATATTTGGGAATGGAAATTGGTGGACTTCCAAGCAATATGGCATCTAAAGTGCTAAGTCTTTTAATAAATAAACTCTGATTCAGACTGGAATGTCTTAGTTGGATCTAAAAAGTGATATTAAGAAACACTGACTGGTCTTAAAGATAATTATCTATGCATTCCATTCTTGCTTCTGCCATCAGCAGGGCCAGAGCTATCTGTGGAATAAATTTTATTTTCAGTACAGCTGTATAATACTTAGACTTGCCTCATTCCCTAGGATTGTATTTAAAATCTGTCCATTATAGTATGTGTGTGTGTCTGAATGAAAATATTTATTGATACTGCCATAAATCTGGCATTCAATGAAGTCTATGTAAGTATTTCAGATAACATGTCTAAGTGTCATTGGTATTCTTTGTCAAATGCAAATCCCATGATATGCTTAATCCTGATTTATGACAATGTCATCATTGTTCAGGGATGAAAGTTTTGCTAAGTTCTCTTCTAAAAATCTGGAGGACAAAGTACTAAATATAATTCTATTTTACTTTTAATTAAATCATTTCTGGTGGTCAGCTGTAGTTTATCATGGCAAAATACAATAACTACACTGGTTAATTTTAGTTGGAATTTGCCAATATAAGGACTTTAATTAGAATATGGCAAACATGACAACTTTATTTTATGGACATGCAGAGTTGTATTAGCACTGATTATCAATAGGTGCCCACAATTTTTTGAACATTGAATTTTGAACAAGGAAATTGAACAAATTTCCTTGCCATTAAGTTGATAATATAACCTCTTATGGTCTGTATCAAATTTGACTGATATAAAAAATGCTAAGCTAGATCAAATCTGGATAGTCTTGAATGCAAGACCATCAGAAAATTACTAGATTGTATGTTTAATTGGGATTATGAAACATTCCAGAAGAAGATAGTAAAACATTTCTGGGTTGCTTTCAAGGAAACTATATGAATAAATCCATGAAGTCACCAGGAACTGAGTTTGAGTCAAAGTAGAGATTACCTATTTTATCAATAGTGAAAGGTTTTAAAGAAGATTAATTTAATGCAATCCCTGTTGTGTAGCAGATGCAGGGCAGGTTCATAGCATGAATGTCACGTATTACTCTTGCCTGGATAAGCCAATATGCACCAATAACAGCTTAATTTTATTGGCTACATTTAAAAAAATCAGGCAAATGTAGAGAAGTTAGATGTTTTCTTCTTCTATACCTCTTCAGTCAAAGACAGATTACAAATAGCTTGCCCAAGTATAATTGAATGCCTGTAAGTCAGAATCTCCTCTAAACACAATGACATTGCAGTACTGAGGAACCTTGGTGGTTCTTGGATAGCCTGGCCACCCGGCCCAGTAAAAAAGAACCATCTGTCATGGGAGTGGAGTACGGCTGAACCAGGGCCACCTCTCACTTGCAGCACAATACACTTTCCCAGGAAACCCAGTGCTAAATCATTCATGGATCACCTGATTCTTTTTGCATAATAAGTCTGTTCAGTACAAGAGGAACTGCAGCTTCTGATTTTTAGTGCTTGACTGAGAAGCCAGTGTGGTGAAATTAGCATCTGTAGGATAGCTTGCCCTTTAGATATGGTCAACTGATTTTGTCTTCACAAAGATTTAAATCTGAAATCCACCAGCACAGTGGCCATGAGCTCCAAAAGTTACACAGACCCTCCTTTGGAACCTGCCAGACTCCATCTGACATTTTAAAAACTTATTCTATGTAAAATATTAAAAAGAAAATGGCAAGCTGCAATAACATAATAATATTTTTATTATTTCTAGAGTAATATTTTCAAGAATGCCTTTAGGCCTCATAGGCACATTCAGAAGATAAAAATGGTTGCTTTGCCTGAAAGTATTCCCATCTGACCAGAAAATACATTTTCAAAGATAATCTAGGGCCCACTATTTTCAAGCAAGTTTCAAAGCCCCCTCCTGAAATAAAAGGGAGGCTTCCGGGCTATGGAGAGGGAGTTTGCATTCTTCCTTCTGCCCTGGGGGGCTCTGCATTTGAAAGCTCTGATTTAGCAATGGTTATAATTACCTTCTCCGTGGAGTTTCTTAAGGCCACAGGTGTGCCTTTCATACAGTAGGCTGTTAACATCTCAGTTAGCACAAGAAAAAGGTAATTCATTTTTTGTCAAAAGTTGAAATCCTTCAAATTAGTTTGGAATGCTAGTTTGTCCACCTCTCTTCGAAGGTGCCACCTGTTTAGAAGTTCTGAAGTTTTCTAGTGGTCAAGATGAAAAATTAAAAACAGGGGTGCTTGAACATGTGAGTGCTCCTCACCCAGTTTCATAAAGAAGAATCAAGTTAACTGAAACATTCCTCTCTGAACACAGTTTATTCTGCCCACAGTTTTCTTTGCTCTCTGTTGCTTACTATTCCTTCTCCTTTTTCTAAGGGCTAAAAGAAAGCCTTAGTGCAGTCAGGTAGCTAAGGCACAAGATACTTTTTAATGGGAAAGGATTCAGAAGACTACGTAGCCTTCTGAACATGGTATCTGACCTAGGTATCAATAAGGGTATGATGTTCACCTGAAAAAGGACACTTGGCCATGTTTCAGTCTATGAGAAGCCTAGTCAGCTTCTCTCATCTCTCATACAGAAAAGGTTTTTTTCCCCCATTGGTGGGTAGGTGATGAGCAATGAGGCCACCCACTGTGCTCTCCAACTACTGGAGTCAAATCTTTGAGGGAAAAACAATCCTTAAAAGCATCAGTTACACCTGAGATGCACAGTTGCATTCAGTAGTAATAGTTTTCAAAGTGAACAGCTGTATGTTTATCCGGCCCTGCTTGGAAAGAAAACAGAATCAGCACATGGATGGAATTTGCTTTAATATCTTTGGTATCAGATGTTGGGAATACGCAGCAGGATATAGATGCTTCATACTAATACTCGGTAGCAGAAGACCCTGTGCTGTTTTGTACATTCTGGTATTTCAATGAAGACGATTTCAGCAAAATGCAACTTAAAATAATTCAGTACAATTTACAGTTGTTTCATGAAATGGGTGTAGAAATATACTACTTTATTTTTTGCATTTTTTGTGTATACATAAAGGCAAATATTTATCTAAAGGACTGGTACAACTGTAGATGATTCCCATGGACTCACAATTCATGGAATTATTTTAGTTTTGGTGGAACTATCATACAGAAATAAATTTTCTTCCAGCAATGCTCTAAGACTAACCAAGGAAAAATGCTTAATACTATAGAGAAGGTTTTTTTAAATTTAAATCATGTAACTTTATAAATAATGTTCCTAACTTAAATTGCATTTTATTGTTGCTATAAATCCATATTTAATTTGAAAGTAAATCAGTCATGAAATCTCACTTTATTGTATTTCATATTTAGTTCACAAATACTGACTCTAGCTTTCTACAGTACCTGTTTTTATGTTTTGTAGTCACTATTTTGGTCTTTTGGATGGTTCACAAAAATGTATTGGATGAACATCATCCATTTCAACAGATCACAGAGGAGTTTCCGAGTGACTTACAGCCTAGCAAGTGTGCTAGGAATTGTATTTTGTTTTTAAAAATGTACTTTGCCCTTTCTCCTTGCAGTCAACTTGGTGGATGAAATAGTAAATGTGTGTATGATTATAGGCATACTTTTCCCAAAGATCAACATTTGTACACACTTTGGTCACCTTTTATACATAGTGCTATTGACATTAACCAGAAAAGTCACTCTGACAGCGCCATACTTTAGCACTACCTAAAGAGTTGCTCTGCTGCACTTGCAGTTTATGTAAAGCAACTTCGGGGGGGATGCCAAACCTAATTGTTTTCCATCAAGAGGAATTGTCTTTGAAGTAAACTGTCCTGTAAAATAAGAAGATTGTCTTGAAGGCTGAAACTGATGTACTGTAACTCTGAAAGGAAATTATAATGACCAATGCTCTTTGTTTTTAAAATAGTATAGTTTCTGCCTGCTGGATATTACCCAGGTGAACATATGCATAATTTTTGCAGGTCATTTATTGTCCTTAAATGTAAAGAAGCAAAATGCAGTTGAGCTTAAAAGGTAGAACCTCTAAGCTTGATTATCCTAAGCCAACCAGACATGCTTGTTCAATTTCAGCAGCCGCAGAGAATCTCTTAACTACTCCTGCCTCAGATATCTTGTCTATAGGCTGATGTAGAAAGTCCATCATTCTGTATGGCCTGTGGTTCTTCTTCCTTCCTTCCAGGTTGTGCCCACTGACTAGTACCTCTGACTAGTATTCCGGTCAATGGAGTTCTGTTTTGAAACACCTATAACATTTTTCTGATAATGTGGATAATGTATTTATTGGTTTAAGCCATGAGATACTGCAGGAATTGTCCCCTTAGTCAGCTCCACAGTGCAAAGAAGCATACTTCATTTTATTCATTGTATTTAAAATATTTGTATGGCCACATGTCTTGGAGCATAAATCTGGGAAGCTCACAACAACAATAAAATCACAATGTTAAAAAATAAATAAAAAATAAAGGCAAAAACCCCTGATGCCCTAGGCATCTTCCTGAGATACCCTTAACACACCATTTCAATATATTACAGCTCATGGGGGAACAGCCAATCTTTTATAGCCTTCTGGAAGGCTAAAAGTGTTGGGACTTGTGGAATTGCCAAGGGAAGGGTGTATTTCAGGAGAAAGATGGAAACAGAAAAAAAAAACTTATCTATGAAATACTCACATTACTCTTTCATTGTATTTAAACAACAAGCTTGACTGCCTATTTACCATATGGGAGCTGCAATTAGTTTTAACTTTCATTATGAGGCAGAATTCTTGCTAATATTTTCAGTTACAGTTAATATTTCTATGGTTTAGGGTACTGTGTGAACCCAATGCATTTTTGGTTTGGTTAGTTTAGGATTTAGGGTATTGTGAGAACCTAAAAATGGGTGAATTCAGTTAACCATTTTATCAGCATTTCAACAATATTAAGCTGAAATTTCATTTTGAAGATTGGTTTGTGTACACATAAAGGAATGCTAGCTTATGGTGTTACAGAAGTGAACAAACATAGAGTTCTGAATAAGTTTTTTGCACTTCTTCCAGATCCACTCTCAATCAATGTATGGTCTTTGCTCCAGGAGTGCCAATGTCATTAAAATGCTTTATTTAATCCACAAATTCAGTATTACCTCACTATGAAGAGAATAGATATTTATTTAATGTGGGGATTAGATATTACGATTTTTGTTGACTTGTAATTGTGCCTACCTGAATTTATGTATGTTTTTTAGTTAGAAGAACTACGAAATGCACTGGATAAGACTAGGCAAGAACTAGATGCCACTAAAGCTCGCCTTGCCTCAACACAGCAGTCTTTGGGTGAGAAGGAAGCACATCTGGCCAATTTAAGACTAGAACGGAGAAAACAGTTAGAAGAGATCCTGGAAATGAAGTAAGTGAATTTATACCGCTTGATTTTATTTCATAGGCAGAGAATTTTTTATGAAAGTGAAAATCAAATTATTCAATTAAGCTGAATGGCAGTAAGTAATAATATTGAGCTATAGATGTTAGACTAAGGTATTTTGTTATTTGCAGATGGAAATATCAAGAAACACTTCTTGAAGATCAGATTAATATTCATGTACAAGCCGATTTGAAATAATGCAAGGCACCAAGAGGCTTTTGAGCCTCTGGCTCAAAAGTGGGGTACAATAAATAAATGTTAATAAATAATTGCAAATACTTTGTATTGAACTAAGTTCATTTCAGTGCTAAAATGGTAAATATATTACTTCAACAAAGCCATGAATTCATTGGGACACATTGATCCATAGATAAAATGCTGTGCCATGATACAATATTATTTACCTGTAACAATGTATCTGAAATTACAAAGGATAGAGAAATCACTATTTATAATTCTAATTAAGTCTTTTTTTCTTGTTGAATACCTATCTACCCACACGAGGATTCACTCACTGGTACATACATTCCGTTAGTAATCTTCTCTTTAACTTCAGTCTCACACATAATTGAGCTTACTTCATTATTGTCATCAACTTGTTTCCATTTAAGTGGAAATAAATCATTCTGTGAAGATGATAAATTATTATTAGCTTGAATGATGATAATAAATATAATTCAAAACTATAGAAATCTTGAGATTTCTAGGTATGAGTGATGCATCAAACCTATTTAAGTAATCATGCTGTTGAAATTTCTCTTGCCCATTGAGGAAGACTTGGTTACTTGAGTGTACTGTTGGGTTACATGAGGGAAACTATCAAACTCTTCATTTATTTGCTGAATGAAGTTGAATGAGCTGCCTCAGCTCTCATACAACAGTACTTCAACTCAGTGAGTATAATAGTTTTGTATTTTGAAAAGATACATTTTGCTATTACATACATAATATTTGGGGGGATATTTTTTCTTTTTCCTTTAGGAATACTTTTTGCATGCTTGAAATAACTTAGTACATTCAAATAACGGTTACATTTCTTTTTATGCAATTGTATCTTTAAATTTTGCTACATATCAACACCCAAAAATAGCCTGCTGCACCATGAAGATTAAATTCTAAAACATATGGGATTTATCAAAAAAAAATTTCCTATTCTTTTTTGTACCTCAGATGACAAATTCATGTTTGGAGGAATATCATATTCCTTAGGAAAAACTAAGTCATATACCAACTATGGTATATAAAGTGTTGCCCTTGTTAAATTAAGAACAAAGGCAATAGAAATTTGAAATTTCCAAGAATTTTCAAATACCTCTGTAGAACCCTAGTATATTCTCTTTTCCATGGATTATCAAATGCACTATATAATAATTTGTTAGCTTTGACCAGAGTAATATAATACCAACAGCAGTAAAATTGCATACAATTTTTTGCAAAATTTCTAAAAGGCAACTGGACTTTAATTACAAGATGTTATTGGAGATGTTTTGCTTTCTATCTGGAAGGCTTTTTCAATCCATCTAAAAATGAAAAAGAATGGTCAGGAAATATGTTTCATTTTTAGAATGAAATTAAAATTGTAATTAAAGTCCAGTTGCCTTTTTAAAGAAACTTTGCAATTTTTTTTTGCAATTTTACTAATTATCATGACCTGGATTAATGAGAATATCCATAGACATGATACCGAGACAAACATTTATTAGATAAAACTAAAGGTCTCATCTCCTTCAAGCTCCTGGTGACTTCATAGGCATGTCTGAGTAGCATTTTTTTTGATAGCAATATGGAAATAATTTTCAGTTACCCCTTTTGGATTTTTTTATTTCCCCATCTAGTCTATAGTCCTTGTATTCCCTGAGGTCTCCCATCCAAATAATTTCCTACCCTGACCTTGCTTACTTTTGAGCTCAGTAAGATGAGGCAAGTCCATATGTAAGACGTCCTCATAATTTCTGTCCAGTGGGATGTTTGAATGTATGTGTATGTAAATGTATGCAAATGAGAGAAGAGTGTGAATTCTATAAGTGTATGTGGGGGTAGGGATGTACAAATAAATAATTACTGGCTGAATCTACTTCGTATCTAAGTTTTATAAAGTAGTTCAACACCAGTATGCCAAAATCGTTTCTCTTCTCCTTACTAGTATACTTCAAGGTATGTTATATAATCTTTAGTAAATAGTGAATGTTATTTATGTTCTACATAAAACCTAACTTAACACTTGGTTGATTTTTTACAACTTGTGGTGCACTTTCATTTAACGATGGGATCCATGCTGAGAACATAGAGAGTTATATCCCAAATTAAATGCAAACAAAACAGCAGGATGTTGATACAACTGTGATTTCCATGGGAAGTAGTTAGGACATTCATGTAGCCTTCTTGGAACTTGGATGGAAATTCTCCGGTGGCTCCTGTTTCTACTCCATAGATCTGAAAGACAACACATCTTGACTAGCTTTTTTGACACCAGGTTGCTAGCACCATAAAGATGAGAAGAATCGAAGGCTTTGTTCTTCACTAAAATAAAGATTTTTTTAAAAAAGAAAGAAAAGAGACAAAAAAAGAAAGGCCAATAAACCTCTCTGTTTAGTTTGAACTGTTTAATTTAGAGCAATGTTGTCATTGGTTTAAATGTATTATGTATGACGAATGCCAACCAGCCTCTTGCTAGTACTTTTGTGTCTGCTTATCAAGCTGAAATAGTTCAGTATACTCTTAATACATTTAGTTTACATATGAAACTTTGTTTAAATTATCACAAGTATAAGGCTAGAGAGTATAACAGGTGAAGTAATATGCAGGCATATGCTTTGTGTCATGGTTTCAGTTTAGAGCTTAACATGAGGAGTAACTGTAAAAGACAAAGTAAGAGGCCTGCGCTGTTCAGATTTGGTAAATCAAAGCAGCCACACCCCCTTCCTCACATTGCAGTCTGATGTAGATACCATTCTGTTGCAAACCAGCTGATTCCAGAATCCCAATCTATTTAAGTTTTACATTTCTCTAAAAGTTTGCAGCAACTATTGGCTCAGATTAACCCAAAATAAATACATATTTTAGCATAATATATCCTTATAAATTCAGACTTGGGCTGAGCAAAAGCAAAGTTAAGAACGTTACGCTTCATGAGAAAATGCATTAAATATTATTTTGTGGTTTTTAAAAAAATAGCTGAGAACATGACAGCACAGTTATGAAAGAACATTACAAGCATGAAGCTGATATAGTCTGGAAATAGGGTTTTCTTAGCTGACCTCTGGGGATATTTTCTCTAAAAAATAGTATGACTCCCACCCACCCACCCTTAGGCACCGGTGGTCAATAGATCGGGATTTGAATATCCCGGAACCCCCAGGCAGTTTT
>JANHZU010006710.1:205657-223825 GCA_032468055.1 Acrochordus granulatus | reverse complement strand
TTAAAAATAATTACTATTATAAATACTATCATTTCTACCCATTCTAAAACCATTCAGGGTTTTAAATATTATTCTGCAGCAAATCAACCAGGAAACAAATGTGAAGCCAATACAGCTTTTTCAACAAGGCTTTGTACACATCTGTGGACTGAGGGCTAATGACCTAATGAATAGTATAAATAGGAAACAGTATTATTAACTCAGAAAAATGATAGGTTACAAGATGTCTACCAAGAACAGGGGACTATCTTATACCAAAGGTCATTGGCTGTAACTTTTGGCAGTAACCCTAGCTTCTCATCCTGGCTATAGCCACTTTAATATTCATTTCTTTTAAAATCTCATATTAAAATATGACACACTAAACTACAATAGATTTTAATCAATAACTCTGTAACTATTACAGTCAAATTCCAAGAAGTCATTAACCATTTTAGTTTTACAATTCAAATTATTAACAAGGAAAACAAGGAAAACAAAACTTATCTATACAAAAAATACATCTGCACAAGAATTTTCACCAACATCAGTTAAGTCTGGGCTGGATATAAGACAGTTAAAACTTTAAACTGAATTGAGATGGAACATAAATTTAAGATAAACATTTCTATCTGAATTTGTTCACATCCTGTTTTTACAAAACTAGCTAAGATTATAGTGACATATGAAAATATACTTTATCCTGCTCACACGGATTTTTTATCAAGCTTAAGTTTCTAAGAAAAGAAATGTACATTGGAGAAAAAAAGAATTGGGAGAATTTATTCTACTTCATGTCTTGAAAGCTGTAATTAAAATTCAATACTGCACTCTACATATGGGTTCTTATTGAAACTCCTGTCATGACTAAAGCTTAACTCATTTAACAGAGCCCAGTAAAACAGCTCTATTGACTTATATCAAGCCACTGTAGTACACTAAGCTGAAATCTGCTTCTCTTTTATTTCTGACCACTGTACTAAGATTTAAACCAACAATGTGCGGTTAGCATCCAAGAACTATTTATGCATAGTATAGAAACTTTCAAAAGCCATCCCTCTTCCTTCAAAGAAAGTGCATACATTTACACCTCAAGCTTTTCCCTCCAGTCTGCTATTTCTATTGTCACAGTGTTATGTGCTAACAGATCCGCGTGCACTTGCCAAGTATCACTCACTTGAAACTGAAACACTCCCCACAATATGGATTCATTTTAAGAGGATTTTTTTATTTAGTGTTGTTCTCCTATCCATGAAAGATTTTATGTACATACTGAAATATAAGAAACTCAGGGTTTTTTTATAACTCATTCTTGTTTATGCAGCAAGATAACTTTGTGATACTCTTACAGATACATATAATATAAATGAACATTCTACTTTACAAATATTTAATAAATCTTAATAACGTGTGACTATTTGTAAGATAAAAATTACCATATGCCTTCACCATAGGTTGGGCATGTTTACAGATCTTTTTATGCCTAGCTGCTCCAGCACATCAAATAACTTTCCTGAACATCAGTAGAAAATTTTGCCAGCTTCAAGTCTCTTCCTCATCCTTTCCTAAAAAGATCAAATTGAACTTTACATCCATATCGGCATTAACAAGTAGGGCATGTGTTAATTAAGATTTAGAGGAAAAAAGACACCAGTGAGAGTATCTGTTTCCCATAATGAATTTTTAAGGCCAAAGCCATGTAATCTTTACATTTACAATACATGATTTAAGGTTGATAATTAGTCTTGATTCCAGAAAACATAATTTGTAGCATATTTATACTGTACTGATAACTCAAAATTTCTTTTTTTCATTTTAGATAAATCAATTATAGATGAAAATCATTAGTCTCCTGAGTACATCCAAGCTGGAATAATATTTGGACTTTCCTCTATTTTTTAAAAAATAAGTATTTAGAAATATAAATGTTTAAGTATAAATAAAGCCTTATTCATATAAATCCCCAAATAAATTGTTTAGCTGCAGTTATCATACTTGGGCTGCAAAATCCAAACAAATACTAAATGGCAGCAAGGATATAGAACACTCTCTTCCTTTTATCTAATTGTCCCATAGTTTAAACATGGTAGCCTTAAATTCACACTGACTGATACATTTCAAGCAGTTTTCCAGGGACACATTGATGGGCAATTGTTATAATTCTATTCCTGCCTACAAACATATTCGGATATTAAAGGGACCTTAAAACTGCAATCTATTTCCTTTTGGTTCCACAGCCCTTTGAAAACTCACTCTAAGGGTCATTTGTTTCATGTCTTAGGATGTTTAACAGAAGGGCAATTCCTATCTTTATTTAAAAATGATGTGCACAACTTTCAGTAATCTTGAAAAGGCCTGCCTTCTTTATATTTTTAAACACATATGCATAATGATAAATATAATATCTACCTCTCTCTTCACTAAAAGTAACATAGGAGGCAACATAAATACCTTGAATCAGAAACAAGTGAGCTGAGAATTGGCACATCATAACAGTTTTTATTATCTGATAGCTTTTCAGTTAAACTGCTCATGCCCTGTTCTACTTCGCAATTCGCCTTTATTATATTGCTGCGTACTGAGTTGCAAATCAGCAAAACATTTCACCATTTGCAGAAAGCTGAATTTCCTCAGCCCTCCTACCAAAACACAAAGTCTGCCATTTGAAAATAGTCATTTATAAAACTAAACATCACTTCAATACCCTTGAGTAGCTATGCAGAGATTTTGGCTGGATCACATGTCATACTAAACTTTAACGTGGACTCTGGTCTTAAGAGGTTGTGGTTTATTCAGCAAACCAGGGATCAGCGAACTATATGTATAAAGCCATGATATTATTCTACACCAGGTGTGTCCAAGCTTGGCCGCTTTAAGATGTGTGGACTTCCACTCCCAGAATTCCTGGGATGAAAAGCATGGCTGAAGAATTCTGGGAATGGAAGTCCACACATCTTAAAGCAGCCAAGCTCTGCACTGTACCTTTTTTGGGAATGGCCATATCACCATAACAGGCACTTCTTGAGTAAGCACCTTCTCCCACTATGGCCACGGTCTTCCCCCATCCTCAACATTTCCACTCTGCATTCAGGCCCTAAAACTTAAAAGACCCTTGTGCCACTTCAACAAACGGAGAAATTTATCACTCACGGCACTAAAATAAGTGTTGATTCCAGCTAACATAGAAAGCCACAAAATGTAATGCGGGTGATGGAAAGACGGATTCGAGAGTGCTTCTAAGTGTAGCCTCTTAAACCATTCCAGGCCTACCCGAATGGAATGTTCTTAGTTCTGCTTTCTCCAGCCTGGACCCTCTCCCGTATGGGCGGGGCTACAATCCGCATGCACAGAGCCTGGTCCAGAGGCTGGGAACGATGGGAGCTATAGTCCAACCCATCTGGAGGGCGCCAGTTTGACGAAGGCTGGCCTTAGCGTCTTCAGATACTGGCGCCTGTCCTCCACCTAACCGGAGAGCCATTTATTATTATACCTCTACAAACGCCGGGAATAAGCCTCGGCCCGCTCCGCGGGGAGGACAGACGCCCACTTCCGAACGGACCCGCATCGCCTGGTTTACGTGTCGGAAGGAGAGGTGGTGCTCCTCAGCCTAAGTGGCCTCCGGCGGGCAGGAAGGCAGCGGGTCTCCCCTGCTGCTGTGCCTATTAAATCCCGCCGCGCGCGGCTTCCGTTTCCAAATGAGCCGCTTCAAACCGGCGCCCTCCGAGTTGCGAGCGGGTTCGCGCGGTGGTGGCCGGTGACCGTGGAGAGGCCCTCTGCACTTGAGCAGAAAAACTCTTCCCCCACACACACCAACACACACGCACTATCGCTTCGCCCAGACCCCGGCGCTGACTGGAGGAATTTCCGTCAAGCCCCACTTCAGAGAAAGCCAGATTGGGCGGAAAAGAAAGGCCGCCGAGGAGGAGAGGCTTGGCTTGAAGCGCCCGGGCGGCCCTGCGGCCTAGGACGCCATGCCGGAGGCCGGCGATCCGGGCCACTACAGGGCCGAGCGGAAGACCCTCTCCTACTCTCTCCCTCACAAACGCACAGACACGCGTCCCCCTTGCACAGCGCATCTTCCCTCTCTTTGACACGCAGGCGCGGTCGGCGCCGGCTTCTCGGCTCCCCAGCAGAACTGAAGGCGGCCCCGGCAACCTCCCGCCTTTCTCGCCGCCTTGCAAGACAAGAGCGGCTCGTCCCAGCCCGCCCGGCCGTCCGGCTCTCCATCCTGGAAAGGGCCGCAGGGGCGGGCTGTTCCGTAGGCCCTCTGCCCTCCCCTCCCAACTTGTGGGGTAGCGAGATGCCAAGCGCGCGCCGAACGTCCCCCTTCCCGCCCAGCGTGGCTCCGGCGCGGCGCGGCGCGGCCCGGCCCGACCCGGCCCGGCTCGTTACCCCACCCAGAGGGGAAACTCACCTCCTCCTCCTTGGTCCCTCCTGGAGGCCGGCGGAGCACCGCGCGGCCTTCCCGGCTCCTCCCTCTCGCTCTCCGCCCCGACGCGGAAGGAAGGAAGGACGGGAGGAAGGGCCCGGTGCAGCGGCTCCGCTTGCGAGCGGCGCGGCTCTCGGGGCGATGCGCCCTGCCGGGGCTTCCTTGGGTTGCCCTGTTCCCGGTTCATTCCGCCCCCTTTTTCTCGCCCTCCCGCAAAGGTTGATAAAATAAGTTCCTTCCTTCCCAGCGTCTTCGTATTCAGAAGTCAGTATCGCCTTCCGCATACAATACCCGCATGTATTTTTTATTTATTTAACAGGGATTCATTTGAGAGGACAAAACGGCAATTTTTTGAGTTTTTAGTGGACTGAATGTCTCAGCCGGCAGATAGAATCGAAGCTCGAATTGACACCGCTCGGTCAGGCTGTTTTGAGCTATTTCGAAATAGATGTTAACGAAAGGAAGGGTGGGTGCGCGGACGACGTTACCTAGCTGGGTTATGAAACTCTTGCAAACAAAACAAGCTCAAAGAGCACCAGGGACTTCACGAGGTTGGGGGAGAATGGGAAACCTGTAGCTAAGGTGGTCGAGGGAAATATGGTAAGTAGTAACTAACCAGGTTGTGAAATAGGGACATCGACGGGATACGGACGTCTAGGAACGTTCATCCTGTATTCTCGGAGTAATGTATGATTTCAGTAATGCTAAATTATATGTCTGTGAAGACTCTCACTCGTCCAGGTTAATAGCATCGCAACAAAGTTTAAAAAACAGGCATCTGGACTGGATTTTTCTCAAGTCGAAGACGTTTCACCTTTAATCCAAAAGGCTTATACTGAACCATAATTAACCAAATGGGCTGTGTTCATGGTATCCTCTAACCACACACAGATTCAAAAGGTTAAACCCAACCAAGCTTAACATGTGATGTAGAATGTGTGAATACAGCCAAAGACCTGTTTGTTATGAGTAAACACACCTTTCCTTGCCCAGTGCTTGCTATTTGTGTTGGACTATCACCCATACCATCCACAAATAGTTACGTGGTTGTGCAAATTTTAACCAATCCAATTATAGAATGCTACTTTGAGGAAGATTGGATTAGGCTTGGGGAACTGGATCAAGGAAACCCAAGTACTAATCTCCACTCAAGCTGGATATTTATGGATGTTGGCTTTCTCATTTCTCCTTAAGCCTTGCCCACTTGACAAAGCTGTGTAGAGGCAAAAAATGTAACTATTGCTGCATCCAAATGAATATGTGTCTCATATATTTAAATATAACACTTTTGCACATAATGCAACAAACATTAGGGATACCATAGTTCAATGGATTCAGTTTCTGAGTTGTCTTCAGTACAGTCCCATATAGAGCACTTTGCAATTGTAAGTATACAAGGTAATTAAAGAGTGACTGTTTATAAGAATCAAGTCCACAAAAACTAGAAGCACATAATTACTTGGTTTTGTCAGGGTTGAGTTTAATTCTGTTCCTTTTCATTCAGACCCCAACGATCTCCAAGACTTTGGAGACAAGATCTTGATAGCATTATTTAGTTGATCCATGGTTGATGCCCAGGTGATCTCAAGTCAGTAAAGAATCCAGTGACTTCATGTAGATGCTAAACAGAGGAGCAAGAGTGTCAAATCCTGAAATTCAGGAGCCTCAGGCTCAGCCTGGGCATGGGCATTGAGGCTGAAAGCTGGGAGCTGGTAGATGGAATCCATTTCATTGACTCACTTTCTCCATGAGTGGCCTGCCTCCAGATTCCTATCATTTGATTCATTCCTACATGTGATTCAGAAGCTGCAGTTGATCCAAAATGCAGTGGCACAAGCAGTTATGGGATGCCCGTGCAACCCCTCTGCTGCCGAAGCTGCACTCGTTATCAGCAAACTACCAAGTACAATTCAAGATGCTGGTTGTGATCTATCAAGTACTTTATAGCATTAGGTTATTGACACTCTCTCACTGTTTCTGCATATTCCATATGAACCAACAAAGTGGGCATGCTCCCTCTCCCATCTTTAAAACAGTGTATTTGATGGGGCCAAGGAAGTATCTCTTCTTGGTTGCAGCACCTGCCCTCTAGAATAATATCTTCCCCCGCCTCCTAAAAAAAGTTCACATACCCTGCCTTTAAAAGGACCCTGAAATCCTGACTCTTTCTCCAGTGCTGGAAGAGGAAAGTACATGCCTTCTAAGGAAACCGTATGAATGTGCTACCTACGTTGGTCCCTAGATTATTTACTTTTCTCTTTTTTTATTGTATTGAGTGTGCATTTAAATTGTGCACCACCCAAAATCATATGGGTTGGGTAGTTTTACAATTAGTAAGCTACGATCTGCTAGGAAAGAATTGGTCCTGACATGCACAGTCCTCCTCAGCAGAACAAGCAGGTGGTCCTGAAATGCAATCAACTAGTAAACCAAATGTTAAAAGGGGGAATAATGTGCATTCACATCACATGAAGGCCATGGTGTTTGGAGATTAAAATTACATAAGATTACCACTGCTACTATTTTCTATTTCAAGTCAGACCAGCTTTCTAGCAGATGTGCCAAAGCAGCTCCAGGGACAATGTGAAGAAAAGCAAAGCAAGGCAAGGCGGCACTCTTACTTTGCTTTTTAGAAGCAAGGGGCTACACTGCTTCATAAAGCAAGTTCCCCAAATACCACTGAAGTATAACAACATTTTATGTTTTGGTGCACACTATCACGTATGGTGGACTGTGGTAGCCTAATGGTTAAGATGCTGGGCTTGTTAGTCAGAAGGTTGGCAGCCTGAGTTTGAGATCCAGATGCCATCTAATTGGGTAAGCTCCCCTTACTTGCTCCAGTTCCTTCCAACCTAAAAATTTAAAAGCATGTAAAAATGCAAGTAGATGAATAGCTACTGCCTAATTTGGTGGGAAGGTATAAGAATTCTGTGTGCCTTGGCACATAATCATGTGGCCACATGCTCATGGAAGCATCCTTGGACAATGCTGGCTCTTCAGCTATGAAACAGAGATGAGCACCACCCCAGAGTCAGCCACAAATGGCAGGGAAAACCTTTACCTTTTTTTATCAAATTTGTATGCCATATAAAATTAAGGAAGCTCCACTCTCCTTTCCCCTGCTGATTCCCTACAACCCCCATAATAGGAACACAGCAGAAAACCCTTCTCAAAAAAGATAATTTAATATGAGATTTCCTTTTTGTCACTTTTCTTCATTCAATTAGAGACAGAAGATTAAACTTTTTAACATCATCACCCACACAAGATTTGCATTGCACATGGGTGGATGATATAAGTAACATATAAACATAAACATATATACATGTCCACACATATATAAAACCAAAATCATTATGCTCGCATTCCCTATATACAAAGCAGTCTAGAAACAGGATTTCTCTCAGTAATAAAGAAAAATAATAAAGTGCAAGGATTCACCCCTTTCTACTTTGCCTGTCATGGTTTTTGCCTTGGATTCTTTCAAACATACCTAATGTGCTAGATTGGTTTGAAGCAGATGACTGCAGCATGTAATGATTAATGGGAGTTCAGGGGTCAACAGCTTCTGAGCCACCTGTTTAATCAAAGAAGACCTTATAATGTAATAGCAAAGCTTTGTCCATAAGAAGTAGGAGGTTTAATCACTAAAATCTTTCCAATAAGAAAATGGAATTTCAAGCAGCAGACTCTTGTGAATTTGGAGAGCTAAATTTGAAACATCTTGACATGCTGATGGCTCAGACACTCAGGTTAATTAATCAATCAGCAAAAATCAGATATAGTTGAATCCTAGCACTGCTTTTGATGCAAGGCTACTTACTCAAAAGATGTTACACATTTTCATGACTAAATGGCATTGGCAAAGATGTCTGCAACTCTACCTGGGTCAAGGGACTATATATAAATAATGTTTCCAACCAATTTTAGTGGTGCTAGACTGCTCTTTTCATCACAGACACTTGGACTCTAAGCACACATTTTAAACCTATGTTCCATGGGTAGATCAATCCATAGTGCTGATTACCCTATGAATCCTTTCTGACCATCTCTTCCAATCTCTTTCAGTGAGCAACAGAACACAGAGAAACACACACCAGTGGCTAGAAGGATGTCACTGTCTCTCTTTCAAGTGGCAATCAAGGTACAATACAGTTTGCAATATAACATGACCTGAAGAGCAGACCCCAAGAGAAGGCATGGTGGGGACAAGGCAATGGATCACAGCTCAGATGCTTGGCTGTCAATCAGGATATAAAAGAAAGCCAGAGAAAGTGCTGTATTTATTGTTGTTGCCTCCATGGGCTTTGCCTCCATCCAATTTGACATAGACTTCATCTCCCGAGTCCAGGTGGAGCACTACACTGTTGCTGGCGTAGTCATAATTCTGGTCTGCATCCTGAGCAATGGCACTAGCTCGCACCTGCAAAGCACATCAGGCCAAGAAGGAAGAAGGATTCAGATCTCTGTCCTGAGAAATCCCGCAAACCATCATGCAAAGTTCGCTCTTTTCCCTGCCTTCAGATCAGCACCCCTTATATGCAAGTCCTGGCCATTGAACCTGGGGGTTCTTTACTCCAAGGACAGTGATCAATAAGGCAGTGATATGTCCCAGTATGGCAAGCTTAAAGGATACTCAAAGCCTAGAGTTTGAACGAGACCCCAAAATGATTCATCTTTGAACCTTCCAGAGATTTTCCCAATTTTATCTTTCATTTAATCTGGTTCTCCTCTTTTTATTTTTATTTTTTTTCCTTCCTTCCCTCATGCTCCCAATCCATTCAGTTCATTTACTAATTAGATATTACTTATTTTGAAGATGTATTATACATGATTTATTTTAAAATGTTCTTGCTGCTTGGTCAAATTATCCTATTTTTGAGAAATGGTAATAATGCAAAATATATTTTGTATGCCTTTAAGTACAAATTAGTTGATAACTTTTATTCCTCTGAGCAAAATTGAAGACAGATGTGTTTTTCTTCACTTCTCTAATTCCAGGACAATTCCTTAGTTAGCCTTTTGCTTCTTTAGTTTAAACTATTACATTTCCTTTGCGATAATCCAAGAATCCATAAAATCGCATAGCAATGTAGCATTAATAAGGTGAAAACATTATCTTTTTGCCATTTCTATAACCAGCTTGACTACGCATGAATGCAACTGTTGGACTCTACACCCTCATGACAATTTCTTTTTCTTGATCTTTTCTCCTGTGTGTTTTATCCTCCTCTTTCCCTTATATCCACCTTCTTCATCATTTTCTAGTTCCCCAAATTTCATTCTCTACACCTCTTCATATGCCCATAAGCACACATCCACTATAACTGATCAGTGGCTCAAACTATTTTGTGGTAAACTTTCTTTCCTCCCAGAAAATGAATGCAATCTGTACCCCTAAGTTCCATCATTGTGTAAAACTTGATCTAGTCTTCCTGATGCTAAAGGAAGCCATCAGTATCAGAGCAAGTTATCAGGGGACCGTATTTAAATGGATTCAAATAATAATCCCCAGGGGAGTCACATCTATGTAGGCTCCAACCATATTTTGTAGGATTCTTTGTCACCTCTGTGTGTGTGTAATGTGTGCTTCAATTTCTAGCAACTGCAGTTTTCTTAACAGCATTTTTGGAAATGTCTTGCTCTTGCCTCTTCCTAGGGCTGAGAGTGACTAGAATACCCAGTCTCCCTGTTTCTAGCCTAATGCTTTTAACCACTGCACCAAACTGACTGTAGCAATTACTGTCTGCTAAATCATGGTCAGAAGCAACTATAATTTATTAGATGAATACAACAGGGATTTTTCTTTTGCCTCCAGCACTTAGCCAGTGTATGCACAAACATACAATGAACAGATGAGAAGCCTGAGATTTTGAGAACGAGCTTTATTCATTGGTTTCACCACAATCTGCATATACTTCCTGCCTGGTGGGCTGTAGGGAGCTATCCATAAGTGAAAAAGAATTAGTGGGAATCTGCCATCAAAAGGGTAAAGAAGGCATAGAACAAACCACGGACGTGGAGACCTCTAGGATGTGACTGACAATGACGGGAATATTCTTTTTTTCCCATCTTCTGTACTGAAAAGATATGTAGGTATAAAAAACAAGATGACAACATTTTACTATTCTTGGATCACAGAAGCATACATTCATACACACACACACACCATATCAAAATCTTACCATGATCCAGGAAACATAGCACTGCATAAAAAAAGAAGTTAGTGGGCATGGGACAAAGAAATCTTATGAAAATAAAAGTCTTAAGAATGCTGATTGATAAAGGTGATCAAGAAGCAGCAAAATTGTTACGATCAGCATTTTAGGATCTCCTATGACTGAGAGATTATGTCTTAGAAATATAAAACAGAGTATTTTGATGATATTAGAAGAGTCCTACTGGGCTATGTCAAAGACAGTTCAACTAATGCAATAATATTTTTTATTTTTTGCTCGTAACCTTGTCAACTAGCATGGAGAAGTATACTACTCTGGCGTATAACAGTAGTATATATATTATATAGCCATGACAATTTATATTTATTGATAGCTTATCCACTATGGGTTCAGTATAATCCCTTTGCAAAGTTGTCCAAACTTGTGGTCATAATCCGCAAATTAATTTTAAATCCACAAAACATTAATATTAAAAATGTTCTAGGAAGTAAATTCTTGGAAAGCAAAAGGATATGGCTGACTTCAGGCTTTTGACTGAAGTGATAGTCCCTGGCATGGTGAGAAAATAATTGCTTCCCTTTCAGTCTTTAGCATACTCTGCATCCATAGTAATAAGGGAATGTCTTCCTCTTCCTTCCAAGCCAATAATGCTTCCTTTCCTTCAGTTCCACTCTGGAGTCCAAAGAAAGCTTTAGGGTCTTGACTGATGGAATCCAGGCCATTACCATTATCATTATCATCATCATCTAATTATACTTATAGCCCTGATAAGATAAAAATTTAGGCTCTCTATCAGAGACTAGAATCCCAAATTAAGAAGAGCAGTAAACCTAACATTCTAACAATTGGTGATGATGATTCCCTTATTTAATTTGGCTAGTGGCCATGGAATATAAATACTCCTCTTTATGTACAGAAGTGCAACTTTATGCAGTTGTGTCACCATGTGATAAGGGATTACTTTGGTTTAGATTCTTGTAGGTGTATTTCTGTTTTATAAAACATTATAAATACAGCAGTATAAAACATTTGTAGTTAATAACTAAGAAAATGAATAAGTAAATTTACTACAAATAGCATTGATAGCAATGGTGGAATGAAGGGCCAGCAAGCAGACTGGATCTTCAAAATTCCTGTCCAGATAAGGAGAGGACTTGGGATCATCCACGACTGTGCAGAGTTGCTTCTCCTGAGGACATTGTGGGAGAACAGTCTCTGATGGATTTAGAGCTCTTGAAGAAAAGAGAACACCATCTCCACCCAAACTGTGGTCAGAGCCTTAATGGGCACTGGGTTCACATTCTTCTTTTTCTAATCACTTTTGGAAATTGTTTATTAATTGCTTTTCAGATATTAGTTCCTAATAGTTCCTAAGTTCCTATAATAAGGTAAGTTTCCTTCAGTCCTTAGTCAAAGTTTTAAATACAAGTTTAAGGACTTTTTTTTAATAAACAGCAAGAAATGATGAGAAATTTGAATTTGGAAAGTTAAAAGTCCAGCTGGATTTGAAGAAGATACTGAAATTAATAATAAGAATCCTTCCCATGGGAAAATGTTATTGTTTTGAATTATTAAAAAAATAGATAGGATGGGACTTTGAAGGCTGGAACCAGAAGGAACTAAATATTAAATTTAAAGAAAAACACTTAAATTTGACTTATTAATGCCGAGTGGAGCAAAATACTTTAACATTGGAGGACTATTTGTGAACAATAGACCCAGAAGTTAATTTTAAAAGTGTCTGTCACTACAGACTGTGTTTAAAAGATGATATGGCAGAAGAACTAGTTCTGAAAATGGATTTTAAAATAACAGGCTATAAGAATTATATGGAAAAAGATGCTATACGGGATATACAAATGAAACTAGCTGATGTAAAAGGGATATAGAAATAACAAACAAAAAAACTGACCTAGATAACTTTCCCATATTGGATTTACCAAAGAGACTTGTTAACATTTTGAAGAATTGTATGAGAAGGGTTTTTAAAAAATGAAAAGAAATCAAGTTCAAGGATATTATATAAAGGGATTAAAGATTAAGACTGTTAAAAGTAAAAGGAATGAATTAAAGTTGGTTTATTTGGTCAAAGTTAAAATTGATATGTTGTTATCTCTGGTAACCTTTAATGGACTTTTGGTGACCAGGACTGAACCACAAGGCTTTAAGGATCTGTTTTAGATAAGGGATGAGATATGGGAAGAAGAGATTGTTTGTTGTATTTTAAGAGAAGATGGTAAGTTATTAAAATGGCTTATATTTCTGATGAAGGGGAAAATTATTTGTTTATATTTTTTTCTTTACTGTATTTTTTTTCTTTTCTATTTTTTCTTTTCTCTGCACTTGCTATTTTTTCTTTTTATTCTTTTAGTTTTTCAGTTTGTATTAGTTCATATCTTTAGTTGTAATTACTATAAAAAACAAAAGCCACAGCATCAACCTGTCTCCAAACATTATCCATCTGCACCGTTCCACGAACAATAATAAATGAGTCATCCATTGATCCCTCTCAATTCAGCCTTCTCAGAGGGATGCTGTTGTGGAAATAAAATGGAGAAACCCCTGTACTATAAGCTGCCTTGAATTCTAGGAGAAAAGGCAGAATATTAAACAGGGATTGCTAATATTCTAATGTAATTTTTCTTACAACTAGGGAAATGGCATAGGATTGCCCCATATATATTATAATCATAGCAATCCTTGCAGGACCTATTCCTAAATGCTGCTACCAAAATAAAATATATTCATTAATGAATGGCCACTTTTCCTATGTTTTTGTGGCAAGTATAACACATATTAATCCTGAATAAATAATTGTCTCTCAGGTGACATCCCCTCTTCTCCCCCCTCAAAAAAATCCACAATCCTGCTATCTTGGTTGTCATTGTATGCATGTCATGGAGATTAAGCAATAAACATTCATTGATACAACAGCCCTAAGTCTTAAGTTCCATTTTTGGTGGAAATTCTATGATACAGGTTCCATCCCTTCCTGATGTGAATAAGCGTCCATCCCCATCTTAAAGGTGAAGAACAAGCAAGGGACCCTTTGAGAGAGCCTAAAGAACTTTTTCCACTAAACTGTTTTCCATTCTGCTTGAATCAGCAGAAATTATACCAGCTTCAAAGTTTCCATGCCAGTCCCTATCTTACCAATAATGTCTCTGACTTCTCTCCAAGGAAATATCTGACAAAACCTTTCCAAATTTTGCATATCTTGATCCTGTTCTAGGACAGTGCTGGTAATGGGGAAAGAGGGCTTGAACAATTATTTGGTTAAGCCTGATTCGTCATGGGCTGCAGAGAAGATGAAGGAAACGTCTTCAGAATACTTCAAGGGGGAAATAGATGCTTGCCAGGGCATGTTTGTGCCCTAGTTAAGTGCAAACAGAGAACTACCTTTTGTCTAAATTCACAAACATAAAGAACAGTAGTGGAAAGAAAGACAATGCAGTTATAAAAATTCTGCTATAATATTGGAAGGAACTTCAAAGCTTTCCTATTCCAAATCCTGTTGAAGGTAAGAAAGCCACTAAAGCTGCAATGTTCCCCCTGCTTAAAACCCATTTTGGAAGGAAATCCCTGGATAGTGAGTTAGGCATGTGCTCTCTTTGAACTGAAATTGTCCTCCCATAGAAAGGAGATCTTGACAATTAAAAGTAAGAACGGAAACTTGGTCTTCAAATATGACATTTAGAACAGGAAGAAGGGACTCAATTATTCACAGGGTGGAAGAACAGCTGCATATACACACGCTGTAAAGATAATTTCTTGAGGATCTTACTACATGTGACATTTAACACAGATAAGTAAACCCTAACATTCCCCTTTCTTTTCCCTTGAGAAAAAGATTGTGGGGAAATGGCAATTTGGCAATTTCTATAGAAGAGCTTCATAGAAAAATCAGCATGAAAGGATTCAGTATAGGGGGGCTCATAGTGGTTTCCCAAGTTGGTCACCATATCATCGTCAAATCTGAGCACTTCATAGCCCTCGTGAGGATGAGTAAAAGGATTAAGACCACCAACAACAACACTCATGGCTCTGAATCCCTCCATTCTGATTTTTCTCCTTTTTATAAGAGATCCAAACTACTACTTTCAAAATGATGGGGAGAATTTAAATGGGTTTTTTGGGGGGGGGCTGGGACTATCTAAGGTGCTATTAGAAGACTCTTCAAAATTCCTGAGTTCTGGAAACTTTGTTTAGTGGTGTGGATAATAATGGTCCTTAGCTCTCACACCAAGTTGAATATGTCAGCTTATTTTGGACAAAGTTGTATAATTCAGTCAGTTGTCACCAATTTTAGGACCTCAGAAAGGGTGTTTTGATCTCAATATCCCTTTTTAGCAAAAATACTTCTCAATTTTAAAATGTAAGAGGAGAACTCAGAATACTTCAAAATTGAATTTGTGTTCTCAAGACTGTGGGAACAGCTGCAAATAAAGTCACCCATTCAGAAGGATAAAAAGGTAGAAAAAGTTGGTCTCTCTTGTTGCTGATCTCTCTTCCTTCAATTGCCTAAACTTCAAATTATAGGAAGTAACATTGTGAGTTCTTAAGATCTGGGTCCCCTTTCTGGCCCATAGATGATTTGGGCATCTTTTGGGTCAAAATCTCCCCATTGGCAATGGCCAGATTCTAATTTTTGGCCTCCCATCAAATTCCCTTTAGACAAAGAGTTCTCAGAGCTCTTTCACAGATACAGGCTAGCTTTTCAAGTATTGATTTTTTTAAAAAATGTTTTGGAATGAAAAATGAGATTGAAAATAAGTTCTGCTGTGCATGTGTGAAGAAGCTCCAAAGTGGATTTCATCTTTCCATGTGGCTGAATTTTCCTCACCCAATAAGTGTCCAATCTAAGGTTCTGCCAGGCAGGAGGATCCCTCCTCACATGCATCCTTGAGCACTTGGCTTTCCAACCCAACCCCAGAGCCCTGCCCCAGACCAACAAATCTGCCTTGGGTTGCACCCACCTGCCCGTTCTTGCAGAGATCAGCCCACATGCTGGTGCCGTCACCGCCGCGCATAAGGATGTGGTAGGTGAAGAAGTATATGCCGCGCACCTGACAGGTGAACTTCCCTGTGCTGGGCTCGTAGTGGTTTCCCAAGTTGGTCACCACGTCGTCAAATTTGAGCACTTCGTAGCCCTCGTGAGGACTTTTCAGGCCCACATAGAAGGCGATCCTGGGGCCACTGAAGGCAGCGCTCACCGCGCCGGTTATCTCGCCTCCCGGCGGCGGGCTGCTACTGCCACTCACGCCCGAGCCGGCTACTCCAACTGTAGTCTCTGCTCCGGGTGGTCCGATCCGGGACATCGATAGGCCCGGCAGGCCCGGCTTCCCTGAATCCCCCCTCTCTCCAGGGGGGCCCCTTGGGCCCGGCTGACCCGGCTCCCCAGGAGGCCCTCTTGGCCCTGGCTTGCCCGGGCGGCCAGGGTCGCCCTTGGGACCCTGGAAGATGGGCGGCAGGGGAGACGGCGGGTGGGCGTTCAGCTCCTGCAGGGCCTCCAGGGCGGCGGTGCTCCCGGGACGGCCGGAGGGCCCGGCGGCGACGCTGCTGCTGGCGCTGTAGGGGTCGCAGATCATGCGGCAGGTGCCCATCATCTCGTAGTGAGCCCAGGTCGCGGACGGCGCCCGCAGCAGGATTGGGATGGCAATGAGCAGGATGAGGCCCATGGCCAGGGCGATCCCGACGGCGGCTACCAGACGCTTCCTCCTTTGCCAGAACCGAGCCACGAGCGCCAACAGGTCTTCCTTGCCAGGCGAAGGAATGGTGACTTCTTCGGACGGCGACTTTGCCTGCGGGGTGGAGAGAGGCAGAGAAAGGAAAGCAGTCCCGACCGGCGAGAGAAGTCTTACTTTTCCCCCAGCTACTCATCATTTGACGCCCCTCGGAGCGGCGGAGCGGCGTTGCCAAGTGGCGGCGGCGCCCTCCGTCCCTCCGGATGAGAGGAGCGCCCGGACAGGCTGACATAGAAGCACTCGAGCCGGGCCAGCCCCCTGTTCCCCCTCCTCTTGCCCGAGGCCAGGTCCGTCCCTTCCCCTCCTCCTCTGCTGGCGGGCTCACCTCCCTCGCCCCTTCTCCGGGGTTGCGGACCGGAGGCGCGCCCCGACTCCGTCCCAGCTTCCAAGTGCGCCGCGCTCCAGCTCCAGCGGACCGGCGAGCTAGCGCGCTCCGCGGCAGGAAAGCGGTGCAGCGACGCTCCCGCTCAGCCGGTTCTTTAGAGCCTCCCCCGCCCTCGCACGGCCTCCAGAAGACCACGTCCCACCCCGCTCCGGTTCAACGAGGAGCCAACCGAAAAGAGCCCTCCTGCCTCCTCCGCCTCGCTCTGCGCCTCTCCGGGTTCCCTCTGGGACCCCCCAGAAGCTGCCTCTCCCCCCGGAGGGGCTTCGTCCTCCCCTGGCCGAAGGCAGGTCGCGCAGCTGAAGCCCTCCTCGCCTCTGCCCACTTCGCGCCTGCCTGCCAGAGCTGGGCCGGCCATCCCCGCGGGGACAGGGGCTGCGGACGCGACTCGAGCCCCGGAGAGCATCAGGGATCGGGATGGAGGGCGGGGACCCCGAGATGCTGCTGACAGCTTTCCCGGGGCGAGGGACAGAGCCCCCGGTCTGCTTGCGACTGGTTTCTTCCTTCTTGAAGGACTTTGAGAACTTTGGGCCTTTTCTTCTCTTTCTCTTGCTTCTCTGTTCAGCTCTCTCCACAACCTGCCTCACCTCGACCGTTCGGTCTCTTCCTCGCTCTCTCCTTCTCCCTCTTTCTGCGCGTCCAAGGTGGCAGGGCTGGGCTTGCAAAAAGCGCAGCGTCCTAAGGTTGCTTTTGTTTGAACGCCGCCCTGGGTCTCGAGGAAGATTTGCTGGGCGGGGAGAGATCGGCTAAGTACGCTGCGCTGGAGAGTTTGAATCGACCCTTCGTACCCGCAACATCACTTCTTTGCCCTCCCGAGTCCATCGGAGCTTATTTCTAGCTAACCTGACCTCACTGGCATATTTCAGCCTTGCCGGTTGTGCAAAGGCAGCCGAGTGGTCAGCTTGAAGCTACAAGCGTCGTGCCAGCCCAAGAAATTGATTAATTTCCAAACCCTGGATAAACCTAACATAGAAAACCACCTATAATCCTGTACAAGTTTACCTGTAATGAAGCCTTGCTGAATCCATTGCAGCATACATCTGAACAGAGATGCATAAAACTGCATCCTGAGTTAAAACCCACATCTGTTAGATGTGCCAAAACAATTTCAGGACTTACCAGGGCTGCAGTGCCTCACACCCAAAAACCAGACAGTTTGAGTACCTTCTTATCCAAATCTTTCTCTCCATACACTGCTGGAATAACTAATTGCTGACTCTCAGCATGTCTAGCAAGTCACTCCCTCAGCAGAGCAACAGGGGCTAGCATGTCTTTGTTGTGGCATGGCTTGCTCTAGGCAAAAGCCAACTTTGTGCCACAAGTAAGAAACATGTAGCTCTTTGGGAATCAGATAGATAGATAGATAGATAGACAGACAGACAGACAGACAGACAGGCAGGCAGGCAGGCAGGCAGGCAGGCAGGCAGGCAGGCAGGCAGGCAGGCAGGCAGGCAG
>JANHZU010006710.1:188058-200161 GCA_032468055.1 Acrochordus granulatus | reverse complement strand
AAAAGACGCTTGCTCCTTGGGAGGAAAGCTATGGCAAACCTAGACAGTGTAGTCAGAAGCAGAGACATCACCTTGCCAACAAAGGTCCACATAGTCAAGGCTATAGTTTTCCCAGTAGTAATGTGAAAGCTGTGAGAGCTGGACCATAAGGAAGGGTGAGCATCAAAGAATTGATGCCTTCGAATTGTGGTGCTGGAGAAGACACTTGAGGGTCCCTTTGACAGCAAGGAGATCAAACCAGTCAATCCTACAGGAAATCAACTCCGATTTCTCATTGGAGGGACAGATACTGAAACTGGAACAAGAGATACTGAAGCTGAATCTCAAATACTTTGGCCACCTAATGCACAGGGAGGACTCATTAGAAAAGATTGTGATTCTGGGAAAGATTGATGGCAAAAGGAGAAGGGGATGGCAGAGGATGAGATGGTTAGATAGCATAGTCAGTGGGTTTGGGCAGACTCCAGGAGGCAATGCAGGACAGGGAGGCCTGGCATGTTGCAGGTCCATGAGGTTCTGAAGTCTGTGTGACTGAACAAGAACAAAATGAATAAATAATTGAAGCCAAATTTTTAATACTCAGTTGTTGGGCATAAGCTTCATGAAAAAGTTGGTACAAGGCATTGAAAGGGAGAGTATACAAAATGTTTCTGTTAGAGCTCTTCATTTCAAAGAACTGTACTCACTGTAAACAGAGAGATGGTTTTTCAAGCACGTTGTGATTGTATCCTTGTGTTTTCAGTTACATTGACTACCAGGAGTCACCATGTGATCAGCTCCATTCTGTTTGGAACTCATCAGAAGTAGGTAGCTAGATGTTTTTCTCTGGGGTTCAAATCTTGGACTCAGAACTGAACTCACAAACCTTCACAATTTAGAAAATTATATACATTGCATTAGCTTTAGAAATGCAGCTCCCATATTCTGTGTTGAATGTGTGCATATGTATGTGTGTACTGTATGTTCGTGTCTTCTTTCTATGATGATCTTTGTGTACTTTTCATGATCTGTTACAGTGAATATAGGTAGCCCCCTGCATTAAGCGTGGGTTCCTCTGATCCCTAAGACCTTAGTCGGTACATCCCTTTGGATCTTAAATCATCTTAAAAAGCAGCACCACTGAGATAGTTTAGCCTGAATGTGAGCAGACCAAAGCATAATCATCAGTGGCCAGATATGCTTTCTTTGTGACACATTCAATGTTCCCAGGTGAGCAATGAGGAGAGAGGAAGCTCTTTTATGAATGTATCTTGAGAGTGCAAACTTTTTACTTTTCCTGAGCTAGTCAAACTGTCCCTCCTGTTTGCTAGGCTGTTTTAATTGTTTGCACTTGGCTTTGGAGCATTTCAAACCACCTCTTACTGCAAAGCCCAGAAACAGACTCACAGATCTTTCCCAAATCCATTTCAAATCCTATTTCCAGTTAAAAAAGAAACATGCATTACAAAATGCATAAGAGGCATCTGGGATTTTCCCTTTCAGACAATTTGAAGCCTGGCTAGTCTCAGCACAAGCCTGGGTCCTTTCTTGCTCTCACTCCCTGATTTTTCTTCCCAATTTCATCAGCTTTGGAACCTGACTCTGCAGTCCTTAAGTTGCCAGTGTGCCAATGTTTCAGAAAACAAAAGTCAAAACTCCTAAATGTTATTTTTTATTCATGACGAGCTTTAAAACTTAACAGTAGAATAAATAAGGAAACAAGGAAATTGTATACATGCGTAGGTGCATTTACCTCTTTCTGGATGCTTACTGGTTGCCTATGACAAGCAAGATTGGGATTCGATTTCAGATATATGGGATTAGCACAGAATCTCTAATTAAATATAAGGTTGTGAACACTTTGCTGGGAATAGCAAAAGAGATTAATACTAGCTAATCTTATGTAAATAAAATATATGGATCAGAGAATCACAAATTTCGAGACTCCTTCTGAAAATGCCAGTTTTGCAAGGGAGCAGAAGGAACAATATTGGAGGAAAAGATAGCAAGCCTGTTGCTCTCAGTTATTCTGTCTCAGCATTTCTTCTGCACCTTTGCTTTGGTCTACGGCTGCCTCTTTAGCTCTGGTTACATAGCTTTTGTCACTTATCACAATCAAACCAACCAAATTATTCTTCTTATTTATATGATGCCACCTGACTCCAACCATCTCTTGACATTTCCTTTCATTCCTTTTAATTGTCCTGTTGATCTCTTCATTCTATCCCTGGTTTCTCTCTGTCATTTTAAGTTTAAAAATGCCTTGGAATTTGGGAAAGTGGACTGCCTGCCTGCCTTGTCCTCTGGTAGCCAGTGTGCTTACACATTTCTATTCTGAGAAAAGACTGACTCAGGGTTTCCTTGAGCTCTAAGAAAATTTCTTGTTATGCTTTCTTGACAGCTATCCTCCTTTCTATTTACAACTGGTCTTTGCTGGAACTATCCTATTCTTCTTGCCAAGAGGTGGCCAATCTACTACGTACATGCTACTTTTGAGACATGTGATTGAAATGATCAAACGGTGAACTGTGAGCATCTTTGGAAGTTGCCATTACAAAATCTCAAGCCATCTCAACTGATATCTATTTTGAAGCCAATTTATTATATAGGGCAGAGCAGATCCATATGGGACATGCTATGGGAACAGCCTGATTTAAGATTCCATGATTTCCTACTGCTGTTAGCATGTGAGAAAAGCATGGATAGGCAACTCTCTGAATGTACCCGAATAGCTTTTGTATATCTCTGAACCTTTTCCTACCACCACTATTTTATCTATTTTACCTATCTATCTATCTATCTATCTATCTATCTATCTATCTATCTATCTATCTATCTGTCACATTTTTGAAACCACCCATCTCCCTCACAGAGGGATTCTGGGCAATGTACAACTAAAAAAAATATTAAAACACAAAAACAGTATATAAAATTTACAATTTAAAAAGGTGAGAATGGATTAAAAAACAATATTAAAAGTTAATTAAAAGGCAGGGGAGGGGCTTTCAGGGCACTAACCAACCCAGTGGCTGTTTGTTCAAACAAGGGCACAGAGACATGTTTTCATGCCTTTCTTGAGTGTCAGGAGAGTGGGGCCCACCTCACCTTTGGGGGGGAGAAAAAGGATGGGGGCAACAGCAAAGAGTTCTCTTCCTGGACCCTACCACTAAGAATTCCTTAGCTGATAGAGTTTGAAACATGCCTTCCCTACCGGACCAGATGGGATGGGCTGACATAATGGGACAAAGTCAGTTCCATAAGTAACCTGGCCCCATGACAGATTCATTTCCTTTGGCATATTGCAATTTTGCTTCCCATTTTCATGTTGCTTATTCCCTTTTTTATTTGACATGTGTCAGCTTCTCCAATCACATTATCAATCCATTAGTATACAAGTCCATGTGCTTGGTGGTGGTTATGTTGACCAAGCTATTTTCTCTTCACAGTACATACTGTAGTTGCTTGATGTGCATTAACTGTGTGATTGAAAAATACAGCCAGGAATGGAACAACTGGCAGACCTTATAATTCCCCATTTTAGGAGTATTCACTGAAATCATATTGTGTAACTCTGCTGTGCAGACCACTCTGAAATTAAACCTTTCTTCTAATATGCATGCATTCACATGAACACCTATGAGCTCAGGCCTTGATGTCAAGGGAGACATGCAATTACATAGAGTCCCATTGTGAGTGGACTCTTTTGTTAATGGTTTACTTTTTGGTTTGCTGCAAATTACTACTGACTATTTCTTACTTGTTAGTTGATTGTATTGTGCAAAATTTTACTATTTGCCTTTTTTGGCAAGGATATTCTTCTCTCCAGAACAAGAGAGATTTCTTGCTTTAGGTTTCAATTTTTACCTTTTACAAGACCCTTTCCACCTTATGCAAGCAACGACAATGGAGGAGTATATACTGTACACCCAAGAACCACTCCCCAACACATTTTATAGAACTATATTTTGTTCTGTGGAATTTTACGGTAGTCAAATGTTATGCTTCACTATACATACCATGTAAGGATTTAAAGCAGCTTAAGAAGATTTTTCATTATAGATATCACACACAAGGACCCATTATTGTATGCATAAGTAACTGCAAATTATTTAAATTCTCAATGGTGGCTTAGAAGAAACTGATGCCACAGCCGTAGGTGAATTTTGCCACAATAGGATTTAGGATGTTCTCTTGCATTAGTTAACAGTATTGCAAGACAGATGCAAATAATGTAATCCAGTGTGGTGCTGTGAATGAAATATTAGGCTTGGGAGATCTGGGCTCAAATTGCTGCCTAGCTGTATAATCTTGGTGAACAATTATCACTCATTTTCATCTATCTCAAGAAATGCTACTCTGGATGTTATTCTACAAAAGGGGGTAGTACAGGCAATAGTGGGTGCAGCAAGTACAGACATGTAACACTACCTCTTCATGAGCTGCAATGGCTCAAATTAGGCTTCAAGGTACATTCAAGATGCTTATTGTCACCATTAAAGGTGGGATAGGGTGAGATTGCTTGTGAGACCTGACGGTTTCTACCCATCCCATTAGATCTGGAAGGGTAGGCATGATCCAGGTCCTTTCAGCAAAATTGTATCACTTGGTGGGACCTTAGTATACCTCCTCTCTCATGGCACCTGCCTTACAGAATATCCTCTTCCTGGAAATATGGATGGCCCCAACCCTGTTGGCCTTCAGGAAAGCAATGAAGACCTGCTTTCTCCTCTAGACAGTAAAGACAGGATGTTGATGATATGATTCATTTATGAATTAGAATTTTATTGGAGTCTCAAGATTTTTTCTTTAATGGTTTTCTGATTATTATATTATGTTTTTATTCTTGTTTGCCATCCAGATTTCCTTTTGGTATGTGGGCAGCCATATAAATGTGTTTAATTAATTAACTGAATAAATAAATAAATATTTTTCTCAATCCAGACAGTTCTAAATAATTAAAGGTAAAGGTTACCCTGTCAGTTGTGACTGACTCTATGGTGCAGTGCACATCCCCGTTTCTAAGATGAAGAGCCAGAGTTCGTCCAAAGACGCTTCCGTGGTCATGACTAGACACCAAAGGTGCACATGCACTATTACCTTTCCCGCTGGAAGGGGCAGCACCTATTTATCTACTTGAATTTGCATGCTTTTGAACCATTAGGTGGGTGGGATCTAAATAATTAGAAAGGTATAATCTAGTACAACTAATTATGATTTCCTAATATGCCTATTTATGCATAGCAAAATGCTATGACCTGATGGAAGCCCAAAGATTTTGTTTGTATCAGATATCGACTGAAAGACTGTCACACATGTATCTTCAATCATCTTAAGGAGGTGTCCTTCTTCATATTGTTCTTCAGCTTTCCAAAATGAGAATGTGAGAAGCACCTGTTAGTTAGAAAGATCAAGAAACCACCTAGTTTAGAGCCTGTTTCTGTGGTGGTTATTTAAATGCCCCTGGAAACGTTCACAGTATACTGGAGGAATTAAGACAATACTCAGTCAACAATAGAAAATCTCTACAATGAATGACTCCCACAGAATAACAAAGCCAATGACCAGAAGACTGGGAAAGCAGTGCATGCTTCAGCATGTTCATTTTCTGATGCTGGTCAATATTATTAAGGAAATGCTTTCATTGCCAAAGCAATTTCTTTTCTTTTTTTTCTGTTATATTATATATACACATTCATATTACATGCATACATGCTAAGTGGAGAATTCAGTCACAGTTGCATATGTTCCAGCTTGCCCTTAGCAAAGTAAGCTGCAAAAGGTGCAATTAGCAAAACAAACATGAGGGCTACTAAAGATATAAAATAAAAAGTTCACAACAATACAAGCATCCATAGGCAGTTTACCTGTCCATTCATTTTTTCCCATGAGGAAAATCATTCTATGGTTTTATTGGGAAAGAACAAGAACTGACTAGCATGAAATTCATTTAATGAACAATATCTTCCTTTAAAGTGTTTTTATCTTCAAGAACAGTATTAACATGCTTGTGAAGCATGGTAATACCTGAACATTGTGAAGCCTTTGATACCTGAACATTCTATAGGATGCTCTGTATGGTACTAACACTCAAAGTTTTTATGCAAGAACTGTCATGCCTTGCTTAGTTTTACCAATAAAAAGGTAAAGGTTTCTCCAGCCAGTTGTGGCTGGCTCTAGAGGGTGGTGCTCATCTCTGTTTCATAGCCAAAGAGCCAGTGTTTTTCTGAAGATGCTTCCATGGTCATGGTTATACACCGATGCATATGGACGCTATTATCTTTCCACCAAGGAGGTACCTATTTATTTACTCGCATTTTACATGTTTCTGAGCTGCTAGATTGGAAGGAGCTAGGCAGACAACAGGAGCCCACTGCATTATGTGGCAGCTCTTGGCTCTTGAATTTGAGCCACCAACCTTCTGGCCAACAAGCCCACTGTCCTAACTGCTTGCTCCACTGGGCACCCTGGCCTTACCAATAGCCAATGCAAATATGCACACCATCCATTCCTTCAGGAAAATCCAGTAATGGAGGATAACCTGTTCTTTAAGGGAAGTTTAGTCAAAGTGGGGTCAGTTTCTAAAACACTACAGATAATCAAATACACTGCTTGATAGCCCATTAAAATACCTTATATTCTGATTATCAGTTTCAAATATTCATTTCATATTCACATTTTCTCCAGTTTAAATCTTAAAGCCAACAGATTTCAGATTTAAAATTATTTTCTTGGAAATATCCAACTAAAACAATGTCTCCTTAAATCTATGAGTTTGACAGTCATGAGCTTAAAACAACAGTTTTAAATGTCCTTCCTTAATTTTTTAATAGAGAGAAGGATTGACCAATGGTGTATATACAGCATCTCAAAAACATGAGCACCAGATCTTCTATGGTTTTACTGCTCCATTGAAAACTGGCAAAAGTTAAATATCAACATATTTGACACCCACCTAATCCACTGAATTGAGTGAATTGGCCAAAGAGTATGATAGATGCACTTCTGTAAAACACTAGCTTTATGATTTAGACCAGAGAAACAAACTGCCTTTACTCTCACCCTATTATGACTAATGAAGAGTGTGCCAGGCCACTTGCTAGTTTGACAATAAAGCCATTGTGTTGTTTGAATGAAACAAAATGCCCTTGGACACAATGTGGAAGGAGAAAATGTTTGCCAAATGGGAGAAATGAATGTAAAGGAAATGGACAAGAGTCTCTCAGAATCAACCTTGAAAATACCTGCACTATGCAACACATCGCAGAAGCTAAAAAAAGCAAAATATATTTATCCTAATAACACAGAGAGACCAGTCACTTTATACATATGTCCTTGCATTTCCTGAAATGTGCCAGGAGATAATTTTATGCATTTATTTGTGATGCATGTTTTTACACCATTTCCCTACTGAAATTTCCTGTTCAAGCTATTGCATCCAAGAACAGAAGAAAGTTACAGAGGGTTTTTCGTCCTCTTTCTCTCTCTCTTCATGGCTAAACAATTACATAATTTCTTTTTCTGTGAGATTTAGTCTAAGAAGACTGACGCTTCAGAAACTACTTTCAACATCAAGCCTTAAGCAGGATGCACCAAAGTACATCTGAGCAGGCTTGAGAACATGCAATAGGTGCATCCTCACACTGTTTTCTCATAAGTGGCTGCTCAATTGAATTTTCACATATTTACCCTGGCCAAGAATTCAGCCCCTGACAACTAAAATTCGTCTATGAGGATTCTCATTTACCTTAATACTTCTAACTGGCCCCAGGGCTGCTCCCATTCAGTTACTGACTCTTATTAAGAACAAAATGACAGCTACCTAGAATGTTATTTCTTTTCCAGATGATACCAATTTTGGTTAGAGACATTTCTAAATTTATATGGCAAGGAAAGAAACCAAGAATAAGATTTAAATTGCTACAAGATGTAGAAGAAAGAAGTGGTTTGGGATAACCAAATTTTAGATTGTATTATGATGCTCGTTGCTTTACTTGGTTGAAAGAATGGATTACTTTAAAAATACAAGACTTTTGGAGTTGGAAGATCATGAGCTGTGGTTTGGGTGGCATGCTTATCTATGGTATGAAAAGGTTAAAATTAAGCCAGTGTTTAAAGATCATTTTGTCAGGCAGGGGTCTGGGACAGATATAAAGATCTAAAGATTCCACTATGTTTTTTTCCACATTAAGACTTCCATAGGAGGGAGATGACCAAAAAAAAACCAAAATGGATAATGTATGCGGACATGCTATCTTTTGTTGATGGAAAGCCTGAATTAAAACCAAGAGAGGAAATTGTAAGTAATGGCTTTACATGTCATTGGTTTACTTATAATCACATTTTTAAAAGGTTTAAGTTAGATAAAAAAGTTATACTTTTGCTCATGAAAAATCAAGGAATTGATTGGGATGTATGGGAGATAACCACTTAATAACAAAAATGTATAAGTTGCTATTGAAAATTAATTTAGAAGATGAATATGTTAGAAAATTCATGGTGAAATGGACTAAAAACTTTGGTTATTTTATTACAAAGAATTATATTGGATCAGTGGGAGAATGTATGGTCTAATGGTATAAAATTTACTTTGAATTATGATCTTACAGAGAACTTCTACAAAATGATGTACAGATGGTATTTAACCCCTGACCAATTGTCTAAAATACACAGTGGAGTATCTAATAGATGTTGGAAATGTGGTCAACTCCAGATATATTTTTCATATGTGATGGACTTGTACAGAGCCCAAAAATATTGGTCAAATTTGATTGATGTCATGAAAAAGATTCTTAAGTGTAAATTACTAATGAAACCAGAAGGTTTTTTTCCAGGAACAATGGATCCATTGTTCAAACTTGTTTAACTTGATCCATTGTTTAACTTCAAAAAGCTATATAGGGAGGTTTTTGTTTTGTTTTGTTTTTGTATATGATACCTGCAGCGAGATTGGTCTATGCCAGAATTTGGAAAAGGGAAAAGTTCCCACAGTGGAAAACTGGCTATTAAAACTGAAAGAACTGGCTGAGATGGCAAAATTGACAGCCCTCCTGAAGACCAACAATTTAAAGAAGTTTTGGAACTTTTTGGGACTTTCTGTTGAACAAATACAATTTTACGAGCTTATGTAGAAGGATTAGTCCAATAAAGTTAATGTTAAGTTTGTTAATATATAACAATATAAGAAGAAATATTGTACTGTGGTTAGGAAATTTGAAGGATGATTTATAAGAGAAAGTATGATAGAAAAGAAATTAATATAATATAAATAATAATGGAATAAACTGGTTTTACTTTCCTTTTGTTTATCTTAGATTAAGTATAGTTTATTAATTAGATAGTTTTTAAGATTAAAATGTATGAGGGGAGCATTACTTTTTCTTTTTTTTTTAGATTGGAGAAGAGAGGTCCATGCAGAATAAAGTTAGGTTTAAAGTTGCATTAGTGATGTTATATATTGATTTGTGTTTAATTTATATGTGTATTTTGTTTTGTCTTTTTATGTTTTTTATGGATATATTACATAGGGTTTTTTCTTTTTATAAGTTTAGTTTTAGTTTTTGTATTTTATGTAGTAGAAGAAAAATAATAAAAAAATATTTTAAAAAAAGAACAAAATGACCACATGATCTCCAGGAGAAGCACTATGTCAGAACCAACTTAAACCCTACCTAAATTAGACTGCCTGTCTCAGTAAGAATGTCAATGATTTTTTTCCAGAACTTTACACTTTTTTTTCCTGCCTGTTTGATGACTGAATGAACTTTCTGTTGTTAGGATGACAGTAAAATTCAGAGTAGGGACTGCAGCATTTTGAGCAATACAGTCTTCCCCAATCTGGTGGCCATCAGAGGTATTGGCATCATAGTTGCTCCATTTTCCAGTCAGCAAGATCTACAATTACCATGCTGCTTGGGAATTATGAGAACTGTGGTCCCACCACACCTGCCAGGGACCAGGCTGAGGAAATCTGCAACACAGAATATTGAGCTCCTCTCTATTTTGCACTTTTGGTGTCCATTCAAGTTTTTAATGATATTTATTCCTAATATACTGCTACTATCCAATGACATTTCTATGTAAGATATTTCATTTGTTCTAATCAAGATGTAGCATGCATGTAGCATGTATTTTTGTAGAGAATAGAATACACAAAAATAATATGATTTGCAGACATAAGTGTGAATTACAATCTTAGTGGTCAGTTAAACTTAACAGTTCAGATGCGGTTCAGCAACACAGTGCCAAGAAAATCCCATTCAGTTTCGAGAGTGATATTTGAGATAAGATCAGAAAAAAATCTGACCAGATTTTGAGTGTTATGCAAGTTCAGTCTGGGTTGTGGAGAGTTTATTCTTCTTTTCTGAGCAGAAAAAAAATGCTAATCTCTTTGACATGACATGGACTTTCTTTACTAATGTAACATGAATACAATTGATTATTCCATATTGCAATACATTTTCATATACAGGACTATCACAATACAGTAAATTTTGGTTCGAGAATTTGAAGACGAATAAAAATCAATCTTGGTTCAGCCACAAACTGAATCTGCTCTTTGTCACTTGAGAAATCTTTATTGCTGATTCCACCTATCCTCAACTTTTACCTGAGCTTGAGCAAAATAATTTTTTTCATTCTTCCACTCAGATTTCCTAAGCCTAGGTAAACTCCCTTCTTAAGTAATTCACCTTAATTCTTAAGAATTAAGAATTCTTAAGAATTAAGAATTCACCTTAATTCTTAAGGTGAATTCTTTTTCTTTCTCCCTTCCAAACTTCTATTGTTTTGTTCAGTGGCATTAATTAATTAATTTTTATTTATTTATTAGATTTCTATGCCACCGAAATCCGGAGACTCTCGGCGGCTAACTCAGTTTGTAATTAATACAAACAGAGAGTAACATAGGGCAAGAGGTTTATAAAAACTTGGAAGCCAGCGTGGTTAGGTTATGAATTGAACCACTTTGAACTCCCAAATATAATCTTGCTCCCTCAAATTACAAGGTTCATTTTCTTTCAACCCATCTTGTTTTTGTTGTCCCAAGTTTTAGCATTTTTCCAGTTACTTCCAGTTTTAATATTGTGTTTTACTGAATTATAGTTTTTAATATATTACAAATTGTTTGTTTTTAATGAATTGTGTCCTGTTTGAGGATTTTTTTTAAAAAAATGATTAACATGTGCAGGAGAAAACAAATTATAAATGAGCTTGGAGGAGGAGGAGGAGGAGTGCCCTTTAGAAAGTTGCTGTTGAGCAGTTATCTTGTGTATGCTGAACTGAACTCTTTAAAGGAATGGAAAGACTGCATATGTCAGGAGCAAAGAAATAAGCCCAGCAGGGAGGTATAAAATATAACTGAGGAGGACAGCAGGGGATACCCAAGAGATTAGCTACTGGCATCAAGATGATACCTTCCATTTCTCTTGCTCTGTAACAGGAAGCATGAATGGCGCTTTCATAGGACAGTTGATTTGCATTTTACATGACAGTAAGAACTTTCCCTCAATCCTCTTCTTCACCCTCACTTCTTCCCTTCCATCTTATATTTTCCCTGTTTGCAAACACAAAGATGCTGCATCTTCTTCTGTAACAAATACAGCTTGTGTGGAGCACTGGTGACATGTTGTGGTTAGGCTAGCTAATCACAGGTGCCATGAGGTTGCCTTTAGACACTCAACTCCCGATCTGCCCAGAGCTGCAAGCACTTTTCCCTTGCTCTGTGAGCAGTGAAGAATGCTCAGGCAGGGATTCAGAAGCAAAGGCAAATATCCCAGAGGCACAAAAGTATTTTTGTGCTCATCAAAAGGCAAATGACTCACAAAAGGCTAAAAGGCCTGCAGCTGAAACAAACAAAATTGGGTTGGTGTCATGCATTTGCAAAGTTTTGTCCTACAGAGGGAAGCAAGCTAGGGCCTTGTCCATTTCAAAAGACACTTCTTCCCTTCCCTAAATTGGTTTTGGTCTGGAATTCAGAGTGGAGTGTCACTTTCTTTCGTAAGCAACAAAGTTTAAAAAACAGGCATCTGGACTGGATTTTTCTCAAGTCGATCTGAAGTAGCAGCCCAGGCTGGGGAGGATTAATGACTCATATTCCAGCTGACTAAGTACCTCTAAGTACCTCTAA